>JAXQGS010001043.1:0-12253 GCA_037040325.1 Mucor sp. M7501 | reverse complement strand
ACTTTTACATGCTCCAATGCGTTTCTACGATTGTTTTGAGCATAGGAACACCTTAGTAGAAAACTTCGTTTTCGAGGCGAAAACCTCCATCATTCAAAATCATCAAACTTTCCCTTGCTAGTACAAGGCGAAATTTGACAAAAATCATTGATCAACTCGATCCCCCAAAAATTGCTGGAAAGTGATCCATAAGCTAATGTCAGGTCGTAAAACACGATGGCACTTGTTTTGAGGCCGAGATCGCGCTTTGTTGGTGAGATACAAGTGATTTAAACTCTTGATTTTACAGTGGTAAATACATTGGAGGGCTGCTCACTGAACATTGCAATTATAAACATTTGATATGATGGTCTGTAGTTTATCATCTAGCGAAACAGTGCATTATTAAACTCTTTGTCCATTAATAAACTCGAAATTCCCAGAGGATTTCTGCACAGATTTACCCGAAAGGGGTGCTTAATACCCAAAATCGATGAAAAAACTGTTTTTGTAGCATGTATCGAATTGATTGACTGGTATTGTGTCATTTGACGGATGAGCAAAAAGGAGGATCATGTCTCTCGCTCAACTCTGATATAGCCTTTTTTTTACTATTGGAAACCATATATCGTCCAGCAGATTCGTTTTGTAAGATTCAACATTGCATTATTTGGGTGAGTCTGCTGCAAGCGCGAGAGCTGTGCATTTCCCATTAGAACGAAGGTCGACTTTTTCACCATAGTTCGGGGGGAGGGGGGGGGGTGGATGACAGCTCGTACATGTGTATTTATTTAGAATAGAGACTTTTCAATAATTGATGGTCTTGAAGTAGATTACATTGATGTTTATTAAAGGTAGATTCTATCGTAAAAAGTATATATAGTAAAATGAGGGTTTTGAATGATAAAGTAACAACAAGTTTAAAGGTAAAGTGTAGATTTAAATTACATTTCATTAGGTTTGCTATTGTAATCCTTGACATTAGGCTTATCAACGGAAGAGTATCCCTCAGACAAATTACCAGCACTTGTAGGAGAAGTAAGATCAGAGTAATGCTTTGATTGATATGAGGGATCGTAATTGTTATTAGCGTACATGTTGTTGTTGATTTCATGACGACTGCTATCATAACCAGCAGCAGCACCAGCAGCACCAGGAATTGCGCCGGCAGCAGCATAGTTACCCCCATCATAATAGCCGTATTCAGGTTGCTGACCATATCCATTATATCCATCTTGACTATATCCCTCTTGACTATAGCCACCTTGACTGTATCCAGCTTGACTGTAGGCCTCGTGATAGTCTCCATAGGGCTCAGCGTTGTTGGCTCCATACATGCCTCCAGCAGTTGCAGCAGCGGGAGCATAGCGACGAGTGTTATCAAATGGTGATAAGGGTTCAGTAGAAGTGTGAGTTGCAGTAGCACCCATTGCTCCACCAGTGGCAGCAGCAGCGGCAGCAGCAGCAGCACTGGAACCATGACCAAAATCGTTCTGATGCATGTCGATTGTGTAATCATCTTGATTCAACCCATTCTTGTTGTTCTTTGTGCGGCTAGTGCAACCTCCGCGACGGTTCATCCAAGCAAGCAAGCCACCAATCAAAGCAAGGCCGACCACGCCACCAACAACAGAGCCAGCAATGACACCAGTCTTGTTACTGCCTCCGTCTCCCTCACTGACAGGTGTTTCAGATGAAGAAGCAACAGGGGCAGATGAAGATGAGGCGGTGGATGAAGGATTGGCACTGGTAGAAGGAGTTCTGGAAGTACGTCGAGATTCACTGCTACTGCTGCTGGTTGAGGAAGCGGGAGGAACAGTAGATGAAGTTTCGGGAACAGATGAAGAAGTGGGAGGTACTTCAGAGCTTGAACTAGGAACCGGATCACTGGTAGTAGGTGCTTCAGTAGTACTAGATTGAGTTGGTTGTTCGGTAGAGGAAGGTTGCTCGGTAGTAGGATCAGCTGATGTAACGGGAGGCTGGGTAGTAGTGGTAGTAGTAGGAAGAAGAGCCTCAGTTGTTGTGCTTGACACAGGGGCTTCAGTAGTAGTAGACGAAGGAGGAGCGGCAGTAGTTTTGTCGGATGTAGTCTGTTGTTGTTGTGATGATGAAGATGATGATTCAGTAGGTGCAGATGATGTAGGAAGGATTTCAGATGATGAAGTAGTTGGTGATGATGATGATGATGAAGTTGTTGTTGTAGAGGTTGGGTTGTCAGATGAAGTGGATATAATAGATTGGTCAGTTGCTGAGGTTCTGTCGTTTGATGTTGTGCTAGTACTTACATCATCTGGGACAGCAGCAGAGGAAGATGTTGGATCCACTTGTTGAGCAGAAACATCGCTACTCTTGGTGTCATCAGTAGATTGTGAAGAAGTGGAGTCTGTGACATTGGATTGGGCATGTGCTACATGAATACACAATTGCAGAACAAGTAGCACACAAATTGCTAGTTTAGTGACAGATGTAAGCTTCATGTCCTTATTGCTGTTCTTTTCTTGGGAGAATGTAAAAAGAAAAAGAGAAAAGAAGAAGAGAAGAGGAAAAGAGGGACCAGAGGTAGATATAAATAACCTAAAAAACAAGCTATTTTTATGCCTAAAACTTCTTCATTTTACCACATCTGAGTTGCTTGGCAAAACAAACAGTCGATTTGACTCGAGAAAACCCCAATACTCCGTTTGCCCCGGGCCTATTTTTTTTTTGGTGCCTGTTCACCTGTCAATTAACATTTCAATCACCCAGCATTTGCCTCTTAATTACTGCAAGCTTAGCGTCAATTTTCTCACATCTCGACGCGCTTGCCTATAGAGAATGAAGGAACCTTTTTAGATCAGAAAACAGATGAGCCTATTTAACTTTTTTTCTTTTCCTAAATCAAGGCAAGATCTTCCAAGTGACGTAAAGTTTGAATGGCGATAGCTCGAGCTAGCTTGCTGATAGGCTAGTACCCCGTTTTTACTAATGACAATGGTTTTATACTCAAAAGGGGCCTCGACCATGATGCATTAATTAACAGGGTATCGCTTCGAAACGCGTAAACATAAACAAGGATCTTTCTGTCAATTCAAGGGATCAGAAGGTTGCCATGGAAACGTGCACGGACCTGTCAATATTTCCAATGTATACAAGTGAAATATGTGATGGAACAGAGTCGTATTGTGTTCCTGAGAGGTAAACCACTTATATTGGAAGTTTCCATATTAAGATGAAAATATGGGTAACCTTTCTGAACTTGTAAAATGGACAAAAATAACTTTCTTTCTAAAGAATGGTCCCTGGATCTTTGGCAACAAATGAAAGAACATCACTCATCCTAAATCAAAATAATGTCGACATCAGCTTGTAGGAGAATGTGTCACTATGCGATTGATCTCCATTTAGATGGCTGTAAAAAAAAAGGTCACCATCAATACTGCCATCATGCATTTTCTCATCACATCGCGATTGTTGCTTTATAGAAAGAGTAGATGCTTCCTTTTTCTCTGGATGATTGTTTCGCACGCAATGACAATGAAACCGCCACTTGACTCTGTCTCCAGCCTAATAGATGGGCCATTGACTCATACATTTTCTTTGTGGCATCGAAAGCTAGGCTGATACTCATAATTTTACCCTGCATCATTGGATGGTATCTTGCATTGGTTTGCCTGCCAGTGGCTTGCAATATTATTTGCGGCAATCAGGATTGATTTTGTCATGTCGGCAAGTTTCCATACTTGTGTTGTTTGTTATTGCTTTAGTCTAACGACGATCTCGAGAGCCCAGCAGCTACCGACTCTACATTGCAGATTACCACCTTAATCAACATTCCACATGTTAATTCAAGTATGCACTCATGAATACTAAAACTTGTATCAACCTTCTAAATTTATCAAATGCATTTCTTTTAGCTAATGTGAGAATTGGCTCTTTCAAGAAGATTTCAGCAGCCTGTTACTAGACTAGCACAAAACTGCAACATACATTTTCAACAAGACTAGTAGGATATTTTATTCAAAAAAGTAGGATATGTATGGACGAGTAAGTGTTATGGAAAACTAAAAAGGAAAGGAAAAAAGATTATTTATATGTATACTTGATTTAAACATCCAAAAGCTTGTTTTGGTTTGGTGCTGTTGCTGCTGAAGCATGCTCTTCATCGTTGAGACCACGCATGCGCTTCCAGATATCACTATGGCGATTCAGGCTGGTCTGATCATTGCGAGGATTTTCAGCATCGCGGTTCAATTGCTGCTCCCATTGCTCGTGGTCAGAGGCGGTATAGGTGCGTACGCCATTGGGAGCAAATGCATTTTGCTTTCTGGCATTAGGATTGTTGATATTATCGTTATCCAACTCTTTGTTGTAGACGAACAAGGGATAATCGCGGTCATCGCCATAGGCACCGCCACCATTGTTGGTATTAGATGGCACGTTGCGCATCCAGCGAGGGTTGAGTGTTCTTCTGGACTTGGTGTTGCGACGACGTCTCATAAAGAAGAAGGCACCCACTGCGACCAAAATCAAAGCAAGGATACCGAAACCAATGCCAAATCCTTTTGCCTTGCCAGACGATTTCTTGGGACGAAGAGGATTATCAATGACACTGTAGTCATAGTTGAATTGGTAAAAGTTGGTAGAATCTGTGCTGGGCAAGTCAAATGTGCAGGAACCTGGTGCGATTGTGTCTGCTAAGCTGGATCCATCAAAGCTGTTGACCCATTTCCAGTTTTTCATGTCGAGAATGTATACTTTTTGATTGTAGTTGGTCTCATCTACTTTTCCCATCATGACTACCATGTAATTGTTGATGTTGATGGCATTGTGAGCGTAAATGGGTCCAGGAGAAGTGCCTCCTACAGATTGCTTTCTCCAGGTCAAGGTGCACGTATCGAGAATATAAACATCGTTGTTTGCAGCCTCAAAGACCTTTTCGTTTGTGGTAGTGTAGCCGCCAAAAAGAACAATGGAGTGGCCATCAAGACCTAAAACTGTAGAGAATCTAGTATCGCAGGCTATAGCATGAGTAACCTATTCAAACGGCATGATGTACTAGACTCACGATTGTTTGATGGGTGGAATGTCACCAAGCGTAGCAACAGCAACAGCCGTATCCTTGTTGATATCATACACTAATACACTAGTGTTAGTCGAGATCCCTTGATGTCACTAGCCGGCTTGCTATACATACCCAGAACACTTTCGAAATCTGCTTGTACACCTTGAGTGGTAGCATTAGCATCGTCTGTTACACCGCCCATGATGAATAATTGGTTATTACTGTTAAATTTTGTTAGATCACATTCGGTATTTCATGCAAGATCTAGACACTTACACTATATTGGAGCTGTGTGATACTCGGCCGGGACGAACAGCATTGGGGTACTTTGGCGACAGCTTCTTCCAAACACCAGTGTTTGTATCAAAGCTTGTGAAGACGGCGGACTATCAACAACACGATGAATTACTGTTTTCAGGTACCAAACCTGACTGTAGTACTTACAAAGGATGAACCGACATAATCAATTGGAGTACCTCCATAGTAATATGAAATGTTGGTAGCAGGATTGACAGTGGCAGTCATCATGTAGCTAGGTTTTGGTCTATCAGCAAACTCTTGGTAAGGAGCTAAATGAAGAAATTAGATGAGATGAGAAATCTATTATAGATTCCGATATATTAGCAAAGAGAGACTTACTACTCCAACCATCCGTAGCAGGTGTATAGGTCATCAGGTTTTGCATTTCAGTGCTTGTTCCACTTCCACCTTGCACAAATACTTGTCCGTTGGCACCCTTGAAGGCAACACCTTTCTCAAAAGGTCTCAAAATGTCGTTGGATGTTCGTTTTCTCTCAAGCCATTCTGGATTGCGAATGTCGATGCCGTTGCTAATGTTGAGGATGGGCACTTCTAGAGTGGTCTTTAAGAGTATATTGAGTATCATTACTTTAAAAGATTCAGAAGGGGCTGCTTACTGTTGATCCACCAATAACGTAGATATAATTTGAATCAATGATAGCCGAGGCATAGCTTCTTGGATCAGATGCTTGCTGAGCTGTAATCAGATTGGGAAGGAGAGAAAGTGAGATGGTAGCAAGATGAACTAGCGAAAGTCCATTATTGAAGAATCTCATTATAATAATACAAAAGGAAGGGGTTTGGAGATGGAGTAAAGAAAAGAGAGAAAAAAGTTGAATAGGAAAAGAGAAGAGTGAAAATTTATTTCGCTTGCTACAATGGATTATAATTATATGGGAATACAACTGTGGTACAATATAAACGATTTACACACTCTCGTGAAATGCTCACGCTTGCAGCCATGTTCCACATATGCCATGGAAATGGAAGCACAGTGGATGTACAATGTCTGGGGGTGCGAAAGGCTGGATTCTCTCCAAGCGATCCGACTATATATACCTCTATACTTTGAATCTGGTCATGCAAGCCATCTAGAGAAATACGCTGTGAGGCAGAGGTTGAAGCAATAGGCCAACAAGAAACACAAACTCATCGCGTACAGTGGTATATGTCGTTTATTATTAGTATAGCTCGCGTAAACTACATGATGGCATTTCTGGGAACACTGTTTAATCTACTCGTGTTCTTGAGCTCCATCGATTCATGGCGGTTGTTATCGTTTCCAAAGTCATCCTCTTCTTCTTCGTCGTCGTCCAGGAACGCAGAAGACGCATCCAGCACTGTTTCCCGGTCGCTGACCACCTCGGTGTATCCGCCTCTATTCGTGTTTGGTGAGTTGTTGGGATAGTTTGTCAGGTATTCCCACAGATAAATCAACGAATACGCAAAGACAAACACAATAAAGCCAAAGGACAAGAGAATGTTGATATATGACATGACATCGACATCCAGCAGACTGAGGTATCCGAGCTGCTCTTCTGTGCTTCCCATAAACAAGAATCCTGCCAGCACCAACGTCTATAAAACACCGTTATTAGGGTCTGGGCAGAGTGTGCGTACTGTATATACTTACGAGTGGTGGGAGATACTGCCATGGATCCACCTTGGTAGGCTCCTCTTGCTTCCACACAAAGCAGATTTCAATGATTCGACTCAACCCGCCAGCAGCCAGCATGTATCCAAAGTAGCTGTGAATTGTGCCAGAGTTTGCAACATGTTGAGCATGGCCCTGGAAAGCAGCAGCTGTCAAAATGATCAAAATGGAAGGGATCACAGACCTCTTTCCATTTCTGCTCAATACAACGCCCAAGATGCCGGCTGCCCACCAAATGACACCCATCGACGTATGCTGGTAGTCGCCGTGATTCCAGTCGTGTCCCCATCTATCAACACACACAACAGCAGCGTCAATTCAAGCCCGCATCCCTCTCACAGCACACACCTCATCCTACCTGTGCTCTGTAAACGTATTGACAATGCCCCACGCCAGGATCACCCAGCTATCATACCACTCTTGGCTCTTTCCATTTCTGATCAGCAGAGGCCCTCCGACACGAAGCATCAGCAGCATGACAATGCCGTAAGCTACAAACGACGAGCCCATGATGAAATGAGCTAAACACTGGCCCTGATGATCTATGGGTGTCTGTGGTCAGTTTGGATTGAATTAGCAGACGAGTGCAGCAGCTTACCTCCATAGCAGAAACCCAAAGAAGCAATCACGCCTAATACAATCTGCACATAGCCTATGACTGGAATGGACGCACCGAGGTATTTGTGTATTTTCGTCAACAGAGGCCTAATTTTACCCAATATGCCCTTTTCCAAGTGTAGCTTGAGATAGACACCTAGTCCGAATTGGCCAATGACGGACCAAACAACAATGTGAGCAAACCACCTGTGGGCAATGTGGGGTTCCTTGGTTCACGCATTAATACACACGATAGCATCAGCACTGGTTTGACAGACGCCACTTACATAGTTTCGTCCGTTGTGAGCATGGGCCAAAAAGTAGCCCACCACAAACACGGCGCTTGCCAATATCTGCACTGGCACATGCCACTTGTTTCTTGCCAGGCCGAGCACCATGCCCAGCGGATACAGTATGCCAAACGCTGCGTTGCATTGAGTTAGCTGGTCAATTGCCTCTTTTGCAGCGAGTTAATGCAACATACCTAGCACCATGAAGCAGATGTGAAGCGTCATGATAAGGCCGATGGGCTCATTTGTAGCAGCACTGCTATCAAACAAGGCAGGGTCTAGATTGTGGCTGTGGCCCATGCCGCTGTCATGTCCATGTTCGTGCTCATCCATGTTGAGACTGTACAGATAAAAAGAATGAGAAGAAGAGGAAAGAAAAAAAGAAGGAATGAGCGTTTTGTAAAGCCTCTTCAACTGTGACCAAAAAACAGGTACATTTTCATCATGGACGGACCACGATTTAACCGTGCCAAATGGGATTGCACCCAAATTAAATTCTTGGTAGTGTAACATGTCAGTGTTTATTGGGATTGCGTTCATTTAGGGAATGCTATGAAAACTGCCTTTCTCTACTCTTTGCTCCAGCCACTGTGCTGCTGTATCTCTGTTGGGAACAATGGAGCCTTGTATCAGACTCAGACTTGTGTGTGTGGGGGTTTCTGATCAATCATCAGAGCAGCAAGCGGCGCTGGATCTGGCATATTTACTACACAGCGATGATGCGGTTTCTATGACACAATTTCAGTCGAAATGGTCTTGTTGGTGAACAGTATCTTTTTCAGCGAGAGCGCGTTCTCCATGATGCCAAATGCCTGCGCTGTGTTTGCAATCGTTTCAATGTGCCGAATGTCGATCGTATTCAAGAAGCCCAGCTTTTGAACCAGAATGTCAATCGACTTGAGCTTTATCTGATTGCACCACTGCAGCGTAATGTGCTCCAGATTGGGCAGACAGTGGGCAATGTTTTCCACAGTTTGGCTGTTGACCCAGGCGCAGTAGGAGAGGTCTAGATGGCGGAGGCTGACCTTGATAAGAGTAGTAGTCGTCGTGTCAAACATGCTGTCCAGATGGTTGACCGTGTCAATAGACACGCAGGGCTTAATCATGGTATTGCTCAAGTCCAAGAACTGGAGGTGGTGGCGGGTCGCTTTGCCTATCCAGTGCAGCGCGTCGTTTGAGATGGTGCAGTTGGCAAGTATCAATGTGTGCAGCTGGCAGGCGTTGAGCTGTATCAGTGGGTGAATGGCTGCGGGTGTCAGATGAATGCATTTGGAGAGATTCATGTGCTTTACGTTTGTCAGATGTTGGAGGCAAAGAAGCAGCTTGTCGGTGACATGCTCGTGCACCTGCGACAAGTCGAGGCAGTGCACATGCGGCTGCACCCTGGCAGTGATCTGCGCAAACGAGGACAGCTGGCGAGGCGTCTGGAGCAGAGGGTATTTGTAGAGAACACACGATGCAATGACATTCCAGTGCTGATCCACGCAGCTGGCCTCACAGAGGTCCTGCGTGGAGAGCAGGCTGAACAGCTGCATTGAGATTTCGAACGGCAGCTTCTCCATCATGGATATAAGAAAATAAGAGAAAAAAAGACATTTTGCAGAGAGTGGATTACAGTATTGGTCATTGAAACATAAACTGAAACCCCCAATCCATGTATTATAAAAGCATAATAATCAAGTCAAACACCAATGGCCCTTTTTTTTATTATCAACTATTATAATGTGCTTACCTATAAATTGTTAATCGGATCGACGTATAAAGCCAATGGAAAAGTTCTTTGTAAACACCATGGCAGGATGGTTGATGGTGCGCATAAAGGGAGGCAGCACGCGTGTGGATTGGCTCAGCGTATCTACAAGCTGCTGGCAGTACTCGTCGGGATAGATCAAGTGGTCGGTAGACTTGTCGTTTGACCACAGTGCAATGTACTTGCTGACGTGTGCGTCCTTTTCTGCTGTACAGTCCAAATAGATTACCTTCATTACTCGCTCTCGCACCAGTGTGTGGTCGCTCTTTTCTGCGTAGCCGTCGTTGTGCACAATGTGTGTGTCCCAATTGAACAGCCAAATCTAATGTGTGTGTGTGTGAGTCTTGTCAGTACAGCCATCGGAGGCTGAGAGAATGACACTTACCAGCGCATAAATACGTTGACTCTGACGTCCTTGAATCAAGAAACGATGCGTAGCATGGATTTTAGCTGTATTCACCAGATCAGACACCAAAAAATCGGTAAACACAGGCTGCTCAGAGGGACTCGGTGTCAGATCAATACAGTACTTGAATAGCTTCACTGCCAGCAGTTGCATCTCTCCATCTTCCATACAATATTGCCCTTCTCCTACAGCATTTCCGCATTTCGAGCAATTCACGGCTATCCATTTCGTCAAGGTGCCTCGATCCCACTAGTTTAAAAAAAAAAGAGAGAGAAAGAAATCAGTACGCTGTGCTGATGACAAATGTGTGATATGGTAGTAGTTTGTTCTAAAGAACGCAGGTTCCTTATAGAGAGCATGTCTTTCTCCCCACAAACTGTTGAATGCCACTGTGATGTTTAATCTTGGATTTTTGTATCGGTCAGCGATAATATCTAGTGTATCGTCGACCTTCTTGAAATCCGTGTATAGGGGAGGTGCTAAAGGGGGTTCGTATACTTACATTGGATCGCTTGGAAACCACAGAGTCCACTTGAAGGGCATCTTTGACGATATTCTCGGGGTGTATCAGGAAATAGGTGGTGCCCACCAGCAACACATGAGGACGGGCCAAGATGGGCTTCATACGCGCCTGATGTTCCTCAGGCTTGGTTTCATGACAGATCCAGCATTCCACCAACTCGTACCAGTGCTCAGAAGGCAGGTCCTTGATCTTGTATTCAATGGCAGCATCAAGAAGCCCTTGAGCACAGTGTCGGCATCGCATCTGCTTCTCCAGAGATTGCTGTAGCAGCAGTTTGGATGTCCACCATTCCTTGACATCGTTTTGCTGAGATCGCAGAGAAGATGGAGGTTTCAGCAGAGATAGTTTGACCTCCCAAGGTACCAGTGCATCGTCGTTACCATCGAGCTGTGATGATACTGCTGCTGACGAGTCGTTGGGTTGAGCCACCACGAGATGTTGCGTAGATACAGCAATGTCAATCGACTTTAAATCTGCCACAACCTGGTCTTGAAGAACAAGCACGCTATCTTTGACTTGCAGGCATTCTGCGGCATCGCATGTAGGTTCAGTGGCTATGGTAGCACGGAGCACATTGATGTTGCCTAGTTCCTCGGCAAAGAAAGGGATCATTGTGGAAAGAAAGAGCGAAAAAATGTTTACGCGTTATGCTCTATTTATTTTAATACAAGGTCACTATAGTAAAACATCAGCCACTACTATTGAGGACACTGTTCATCAAAAGGCTCGAAAAAGTTCATCCACAGAGCAGACAAAGACAACCTGAATTCTTCTTCAAAACTTGCTGTAATCAAACCGCCCATTCGTAATGATTCTAATCTTGAGAGGTGGACAAGAAAAAATGCAGCAAATTCGTCGTCCATTTTCTGTATTTCAGCTTCGTTTTCTTCAAGCATAAGGTTGTATTCTTCCAAGAGAAGAGTGTGAAGTATCTTCAAATCGTTGTATAGGCGGATTAGTTCAAGTTTTTCCTTAAATTCTGGGGAAGGTTCAGACATCGTAATGGTTTCAATATAAAAAAGAGGAAAGAGGGCTTTCTATTAAATTTTGCATTCATAAGTTCTATATGGATATTTGTAAACATTGGATAAAGTTTTTGATGTTCTACAAACTAACCAAATTCAACATTTTTCCAAAAAGAGAATTATTTTTTATTTTGCTTGTGAACAACCTAAAATGATTCTGCTTTTAGTTTTGGCAGTAAATAAGTGCATGTAGCGAGGTTTTCAGGGCTTCAATAAAGTCGTAAATGAAGTGTATGTAACACATCTGATTAGCCTTGGATCGCGCAATGATAGAAAGCTTTTTCATTGCTTACAAATGAATCCATGTCGATGCGGCTCCTCAGAAAACCACAGCAGAACATCTCATCGAAGCTGTCGTCGTCTGATCCCAAGAAACGTGCCCAATAAGGTGGAGAGATCCTTAGCATGTATACTCAAATGTTAGATTTCAGAATTTAGCAGCATGCAATTGGAACCTAAAGGGTGTCGCCGGCAGAGATTGAGCATAGTGAAAGCAATTAGACGTCTATATAATGTCATTTACTATGCAAAAAGTGGTTTTTAGGGCAAAACACAGCTTGGGCTGGGATTGAATTTCATGGCGTCCACTGGTCCTCTGGATCAAAAAATTCGACATCCCAAACCCTTTCAGGGGCAATTACACAATATTTTTCTACTCAAACAACAGGTATTTCTCTACTCTTTTAGA
>JAXQGS010001042.1:0-12226 GCA_037040325.1 Mucor sp. M7501 | reverse complement strand
AATGAAGTAGCCTTTGCACATACAAATAGCTTAATTGCTAGACTATATATGAGATTAGAAAAATATGCCTGGTTGTACTGTATGGTTTTGAATAAATGCGACAAAACAGCTATTTTTCGACTCACATTTGACATTTTACAGCTTGAGGCTCCAAACGTCTGCATGCATAAGCGCTCTCTTATTGGCCAGTGACTTTTAATTAAAAACTACCTGTAATCTCTGAGATTCAATCCCGTCTCAGGCTGGTGGTGGTGGTGTTTTGCCCTAGCAGTTACCTTCTGTAAGTAAAGACACTGTAGACATGTAATTGCTTTGGCTACACGCTCAATCTCTGCCAATGTCACCCTGTAGGTGCCAATGGCATGCTGCTGCATCTTGAAATCTGACATTTGAGTATACGTACTATGGGTCTCTCCTCGTTATTGAGCACGATTCTTGGGTTCATACGACAGCTTCGGTGAGATATTCTGTCCTCATGGCTTTCTAAGTCGCATCGACACATTTATAATGATAACCTTCTACAGTATCAAAGGTATATATCCAGATGTTTACAAATGTCATGCCCATATGTAAATGTGATGTGACAGGTGTACTGAGCACTATCTGATAAAAATCATCATAAAAAAGCCTAAATCCAAGGATCTAACATTTCTATGGTGCTCCACCACGTCTTTATCAATGAAGCACTAGCATGTTTGCATTTTGATGTATCGTTCGATTGAGATGGCTAAACAATTATTCCTGTTTATTCTCAAGCAATTCTTGAACTCTTTGTTGATTCAAAATATATCTATCTCTGCTCTCTGAGTCATGCACCGACAGGGAGTAGGTTACAGCTTGGTTATAATATTCTAATGCTTGATCAAACTCTCCCTTCAATTCCAACATCTTGCCCAGGTTGTTGGAAGCAACACCGCCGCATTCTAAGCAATCTTGGTTTTTCAAATCAGACGCACTGGCATTGATAGCAGCCTGAGCCCAGCCCATAGCTTCATCCACCTTGCCCAGCCCAAACATGATTTCTGACAACTGGTTCTGCACAATGGCTCTCAAACAAGCATCCGATTCAGGTACTGTCTTTAGTGTTTCGCTGAGTAAGGGCAATGCCAACTGGTAGTTGCGCTGCAATGCGTATAAACTGGCTAATGTCAATGTGATTTTGGATTTCAATGCATTGTCGTCTTGAGCGTTGTGCAAAGCCCAGGCCAAAAACTCTTCCGCATGTTCATAGTCTGAAATACGCAGGTAGAGGTCGCCAATGTGTTTTGCTGCTTCAACAGCTTCCTTTGCGTGGTCTCCCTTTCCAATCAGCAGCTTCCATGATCGTGTGTATTCTGTAATGGCATCCAACAAGTTGCCAGCATGCGCTTCGTCGTGTGCAAGTCGTAGTCTTAGTTGAATCACTGTATTCGAGCTTTCTTCCAGCTGCTTTTCCTCGAGTGCAATGCGAAGTGCTTCTCTAACGTAGAAGGAGGCCACCTCAAAGTTGGGAGCAAGTGTTTCTCGGATGTAAGCACCATGGAGCAAGTTTCGAGCTTGATAGCCGAGTTCTGGTGGTGTAGGAGACATCATGTATTCAATGTACCAGTGCGATAATTGCCATACGAATGCGACAGCTGTAGTTACTGAGATGACTGTGTAGCCTGTTACCTTGGCCACCATCTTGGCTTGTGATTTAATGTTGCCCATGGCTTCGTTGTATGGACTTGTGGTAAAGCTGGGATCCTTGGGATGTGGTGGTGGTACATCGGCTCTCTTGAGCAGAGATGTTCTTGGTGATCCAAGTGTGGATGCCATACGTCGACTGGCATTGACAGGTGCTGGTCTCACGATGCTTTTTCTGAGCAATGTTGATAGTCTTGAAGCTGACATTTGTGTTTGAACCCCGGGAAACAAGGTGGAGAAAAGGGGGTGAGTGTTGTAGGACAATGGCCCATCTTTATATGTGCGTGGTCCGAATGCAACAAAAGTGACCTTTCTTTCAGGCATCTCCAACGCGCTTCTTATTCCATTTGAAGCGCATACGCGTTGAAAGTGTCCCTTTTTTTCCAACATTGTTCATCAATTAAATATTCAACATGGATATCGACGAGACTATGGATACTCAATCATCTGAGCTTATTGACTCACAAATGGAGACAGAGACGCCTTCTGTTTTGGAGTTCTCGCAATCTCTCATTGGCACTCCCAAGGCCATCAAAGTCGGCGAACTTCAAACGCTCCTCAAGGTAACCAAGTTGACATGTGTCCAGCAGCCATTCACAGATACTGACTCGAGATGATCACTAGTCTCTCCATGAGCAGCTGAAGGAGCTGGATCAGAATGTGGACAAGGACTCTCTCAAGAAAGTGACCCAGGAGCTCATCCACAAACAGATCATGAAGAGCCCAAACAAGACTGTCAAAGCATTGGCAGCCTGTTGCATTGCTGATATCATTCGTTTGCACGCCCCCAACTGCCCCTACTCTCTCGACGAACTCAAGGTAAAATACCATCCAATGCACATGACATGAGCCAATGACCAACACACCATGATTAGAACATTTTCAAGTTTTTCGTTGACCAACTCTCCTACTTTGGAAAGGATACGCCTGATTTCCCTTACCATTTCTACCTTTTGGAGAACTTGCAGTCTGTTAAAACTTTTCTTTTGCTCAGCGAAATCGATAACGCCGAAGATGTAGTGTTTCCCATGGTGGCAGAGTTCTTTGATGTCACAGCAAAGTAGGTTACTGGATGAAAAAAAAAGGACTCATTTGACAGATGGACTCAATCACGCATGTAGAGCAACTTTGCCTAGAAATGTGGAATTGTGCATGACCGATGTGTTGATTCAGCTTATTGAAGATGTCAATATTTTGGGCCAGGAGATGACTGAGCTCATTTTGGAGCAATTCGACCGATTTGACAAGGTAAGGACAAGTGGACGATACATGGCGAATGCCTTGCTGATGAAATGCATTTGTACAGGGATCAAAAAACCCAGCCTATCTTATGACTCTAGACATCTGTTATGCTTGTACAGGCTCCCTCCAGAGAAGAGTTTGCCAGGTAAGCAGTGCTTGCAGCCATCACACGTCAGCTTCTTAACAGTCCACGATACAGTACTTTTCAGACATCTTGCTCTCCATGAGTAACACCACTTCTGATCAAAGCGATGATTTGGATGAAGTCAAGAAAGCACATCATCTTATGCGCAAAATCAACTCTGCCACGCCTGATTTGCTGCTCAATGCCATGCCGCTTTTGCAAGAGGAGATGAAAGTAGATCACATGAGCATTCGTCAGCTTGCAACGGAAACCTTGGGCGAGATGTTTGCAGAGGAGTCCTCCAACGTCGCTGAAAAGTATCCCAACATCTGGAAGACATGGCTTGGAAGGTAAGTGCACCCAACAATGGCACGAAAACAGGTCTTAATCGTGTGTTGCTCTAGACGCAACGACAAGGCTCAGTCTTTGCGCGTCAAGTGGCTGGAAGCCTGTGTCGATATTTACAAACACCATCCTGAATCCGTCCCTGAATTGATCGGTAACTCAAAATGACAGCCATTGCATTTGCCCCTTCAGTGATACTCACATATTATACTGCATGTAGAGTGTTTCAAGGAGAAATTCACAGATCCTGATGACAAGGTTCGTGCCACAGCATGTAAGATTATGAGAGACATTGGCATCGAAAAGGACACTGCCAGCATGGATAAAGACTTGGTGGAATTAGTCGGTGCCAGAGCCAAAGATAAAAAGGTAAGCGATGCAGACGCATTGTGCCATGTCAGTTGTTCTAATGGCATCACACGGTAGAACGTTGTCAGAGTTGAAGCAATGGCTACGATTGGATCCATCTACAATAACTGCTATCAACGTATCAAGGCCAACGATAAGGTGGCTATTGAAAAGGCTGGCTGGATTCCTGATCTTGTTCTCAGCTGTCTTTACTTGGGCGACTTGTCTGTTCAGTACGTAAAAAAAAACTCACTACCCGCATGAGTCAGTGTACTGATGATTGCGTCTTGTAGAGCCAACATTGAAGCCGTCTTGCAAAAATACATCTTTCCTGAAAACGACAATGACGCCGAGAGAACCGAGAGACTTGTTGTCGTAGTGGATGCACTGAAGGAAAAGCAGAGAACTGCCTTTTTCGCTCTTTTGCAAAAGCAGAAACTGTTCAACGAAAACATGCTGACCTATGTGGAGATGTGCGAAAATCATGTATGTATATGGATGGAGAGAGTGGTATTGGGTTGTATAGAGACTAAAGTAATACACCGTAGATGGACAATAACGATGTTTCGGAGCATGATGCCACCAAGGCCGATGAATTCATGAAGTATCTAGCAGGTAACACGATATGCCCCTACTTGTAGTCAGAGCTGATTTAACAATGTGATACTGCTCTACAGCCCGCTTTGCTGACAAGGCCAGAACGTTCAATGCCCTACGCTCATTCCTTCACAGAGAAAACGACAAGGACATCAAGCTGCTGAGAAACGCCATTGACCTCAACCGTACATACAAGCAGGTGTATGCTGCCATGGTAAGACTGCAGCATTTGCTCCACTACAAGGCAGTGTTAACTGATTCCAATGACAGAACAAGTTGCTCTCCAATCTGAACGACGATCAATCTGCTATTGTTGACATATTCCAGTCCATTCTGAACAGAGCCTGTCCAGTCATCCTCAACAAAAGCAACATTACCCATTTGCTCAAGATGACAAAGACGGGCAAAGGACGCAGAGCCAATGCCACAACGCAGAGATCCATTGTCGCACAAAAGCTCTTGTCAGACATGTCAACCGTGTATCCATCCATGTATACCAGCAATCTCAAGGACATTATCAGCGAAATTATGAGCGACAATGACAGCACAGGTACGTATAATCGATGCATCGTGTCGTCTAGAGAGTGCTAACACTGGGATTGTTAGCTGATGAGGGTCTGCAACTGTTGGCTGAGATCAGCAAGGCCTCAGTAGGCGAGATGAGATTCCAGGCGTGAGTAGATTAATGCTTTAGAGTGCCTTGCGCTGCTTGTCTAACAGTTGTCATGTAGTGATTTGGTGGAGCGTCTGACTGCCTATGTCTCTGATGGCAGTGTCGAACAAGCAACACACGCTGCTACAGCACTTGCAGCCATGGAGAACGCTGAACTGGTTCTTGTGGATGCAGTTGCGGACTGGAGCGACGACTTGTATCTGAACTCTCCCGCACTGCTCAACAGACTGGCTAGTTTTGCTCAACTTGCCATGTATACACCTAACTTGATCCATCCTCATATCGCCTCATTGATTCAATTTGTGGAAAACGACCTTTTGAAGGCTAAAACCAAAGAGGTAGGTGTGTCTGGTATACATGTCCACTGTGCGCATGGCTAAGTGGGTACATAATAGATCAATGACCCCAACGACGAGTGGTCATCCTATGATGAGCTCCCCGAGTTATCACAGCAAAAGCTCACGGCTGTCCGTCTTTTAGTCAACTACCTGATTGCCTGCAAGGATTTGACTGAGCCTGAGGAATTCGTTGTTGGTAGAGTATTTGCTCTTCTTTGGAAATTAATGGACATCACCTCTGAGAGCGCTATTGCAGACCACACAAAGTAAGCAATACCTGTCCGTAGCATGACACACTGACTCATTTAACACTTTACAGCGCTGCCGAAACGTCTCATCTTCGACTGGGCGCCACTCAATCCATTGTCAAGCTTACTGAATTCCCCCGTTACACTAGCGAATTGACAGTTCCCAAATTTGAGAAACTCAGTGTCGCACTGCAGGATTCATGTTACTATGTGCGTCAAGAATTCGCAGAGACATTGATGAAGGGATTGCAAAGCGGACAGATTCATTCTCGCTACTACACGCTGCTTTTCATCTGCGCACACGAACCCGAGCTCTCCTTGTTGAGGCAAGTCAAGAGTTTTGTGCAGAAGCGACTCTCTGTGATGGAAGTCAAGCAGGGCGAATCTTCGGTTGTGGACTCTTCTCTTGTGCGTCTGATTCACCTCTTGGCACACCATCCTGACTTCACGGAAGCAGTCGACGATTTGAATGACTTTGGCCTCTACTTTAGATTCTTTATCAGCTGTGTTGCTACTCCTGATAACGTGTCATACTTGTACCATATTGTGCAGCAAATCAAGATTTCAAAGGACGTGGTAGACGAAACATTGAGCAAGGTAAGCCAACCTTAACATCAACTTGCGAGCATGCTATTTACTCTTTCGTGTAGAACTCGTATATCCTCAGTGATTTAGCTTGTCTATTGATCAAAACCAAATGCAAAGACGCATCATGGCCATTGGATGCTTTTGGAGGCCGTGTTTCCCTTCAATCCAGATTATATCATACTTTGCCTGCTGGTGCGGTTCAAGCAGAGGTAGCTACTACAGATTGCCTGTCGTTCGTGCAATTGCAATACTAACATGCTTGTGTAGACTATCAAGAAGAATTACTTACCGAAAGAGTTCTTGGCCAAGTTTGAAGAAGAGCACAAGCACAAGTCTGGAGAAAAGGTGAGCTACATGTAGTACCACTAGGTATTTGAATGCATTCTGATGTTTTTCTGCAGCGATCCCGATCAGCTGTCTCTGTTGGCAACAAAAAGGTCAAGGTTTAAACATCTCTGATAGCATAGCGTGGTATATAGTACAGTCAATAAAGTCGACTTTGCCTTTTTCAAGATCGTATGGGTACAAATGGTGTTTATTATAACTTTTTTTTTATATGTAAAAGGTATTAAATATAGTGTTAATAATTGAGAGCTTCTTCAATGCAAAAGTTGATGAAATCTTTTCTATAAGACATATTGATGCCAAAATGTCGACTGAGCTGTTCTCTGACTTGTTTCTTGGTCATCGTCATGAGGTCTGCGGTTGCAGTGATACGCTGCACCTCTCTACGGATCTCTTCGTCTGTGGGGTGATATACATTCGAGTTGTCCAGCATGCCGCTGTTGTTCATGATGGAGGGATACATGACACCGCCATGCGTCGCACTTGCCTCGCTGTAGATGGAGGGAGCAGACAGCATGTTCATTTGCGGAGGCGCTTGTTGTTGCATTGGCGCCATATTCAAAACAGAGGGAGGCCCCATAATGACCGAAGAAGCACGGCCTGCCAGGTTCTGATGCGAGTATCTAAAACTAGCATTGTCGTTGTAAACTTGACCGCCATTGATGACACTTCCAGCAACAGTAGGAGCCATTGGCATTTGGTTCATGCTGGCAGCGTAATTGACCACGGGTGTCATGAAGCCATTGTTTGTTGGAGAATAGCCTACTACGGGAGGCAGACCAGATGCAGTGCGACGGGTGGTCGATGAAGTGATGGTCGTGCCTCTTGTTTCAGCAGAACCTGTTTCCCAGAGCTCGTTTTCGTGATCACTCCACTTCTTGAGAGGGATTGATTTGGGGTCGAATTTACCTTCGTCTGCTGGCAGCACCTTCTTTTGACCATCATCGCCTAGCACTAAACGCGTGTTACCCCAGGAGAAATCATCAAAGTGCCAGAAGGAGTACATGGGTATAAAGAAAGAAAAGAGTGGAATAGCGAGAATATAGACAATCATCCATCCGATGTGCTCCCACTAAGGTACAAAGGGTTAATTAACTGCTGCTATTCTGGCATGCTCACTTGCGTCTTACCTTTCTGCGAACAATGAAAATGATGGCCTGTAGACCGTAGACACCACACAAGGTGATGATCGAGATGAATGGCACTTGTCCAGCGTTTGTGGCCAGGCGATAGATCAAGAACCCGAGATAGCAAACAACGGCGGGCATGACCAACGTACTGAGAAGATCCAGAATGACAACAAAACGCATCGAGAAACAGCAGAAACCACACAGTTGAGGCAAAAAGACAAGTTCACCGAGATTGTGGATTGTCGAGTTGATCCATCTACGTCTCTGGGACAGCAGCACACTCCATCTGTCAGGCGCATTGGTGAGGCAGCCAGCATCAGCCGTGAACTTGGTCTTGTACGTGGGGAAATGCTTGAGAATTAGCGTAGTTAGGTAGCGATCCTCGCCCAGGTGAAGCAGGTTCTTTTGGTGCAGTGTGTTGACCTTGTTCTCGGCATAGTCCACAATCACTTGGTTGCTGACCAGCAAAGGCTGATTCTTTCCCGGCGAGCGGATACGGTACATGCAGAAACAGCCGGGCAGACAGGTAACAGAGCCAAACAGCGATTCGAATGCCTTGGACAGGAAATGCGAAATATAGTACTCGTACACTTGAATCATGGTCACCCAGCTGTCCTTTTCGTTTGCCAGCTTGGTTTCGCCGCACAGACCCACCACCTTGGAATCATGGACAAAGCAAGAGACCATGCGATTGAGCGAGTCTGGCAGCACTTCAGTATCTGCGTCCACCATCAGCACAAATTCGTAGAAACTGGGATTCACGCCAATGACGTTCTTGATTTGATGGTAGATCTCGAGTTCCATGGGCGTCATTAGGGATTCAAAGTGCACCTTGTTTAGGAATCGCATCAAGACCATCTGAGAATCACGCTTTCCTCTATTGCCTGGCTTTTGTCGTTCGTTGGGAGCACCTACTTTGACAACCACCACATAGGGGACAACATGACCTGAGCACTCGTACAGCCCCGAGTAGATCTTGGCTGTATTGTGCTGCTTGATACCGTCACCCAAGGACAAGAACGACAGGGGCTCGGGGTCCACATTGGGATCCACGCCAAGGATGTCGAGCACAATGCGAGGCGTAGGGCGATCATTACCGCTGCCAATAATCATGCCATCGCAGACCAAAAAGAGCAACTTGCGCTTATCGTCATAGCGCAGGACGGCAATGGAGTCGATGGTTTTGCGGAGAGACTCTTCGCTCTCGGTATAGCAGGGCACTTGACACACGATAAACTTGTCGTAATCCTCGGGCTCGCGGAACGAGCTCAACTGCAATGCGGCCAGGAATTTGAACAGGATCACAGCACACAAGAAGCCAGTGATGATAAGGAGGAAATACATGGAAAACTGACACGGAAGACTTCGGCGCGTGTCCAGTTTGCCGACAAAGAACAGATTGCGAAGGCAGACCAGTTGGCGCATCCTCAGGTCCTCTGAGATGGGCAAGGCATCAAAATGCTTGGAGATATCCGTGCCAGCCAATTGGCGGAACAGCTGGACGATGCTGTTATCCATAAAGTTTAGATCCAAATTAGCGGGAGGTGTCATGCCTTCAGGGGCTCTAGGAGTTCTGCCGCCCATCAGATAGTAGGTCAGGTCGTACACATCGCCATGCAGTGTAGCCCAACTTCGATGCGTGCTAATGTCTCCTACATTGACTACATTGGTGGCTTGACGAAGGATGTCTGCTGGCTCGTAGCCCATGAAACCCAGGCGGTAGTTCTTCCTCATGTACACCATCTGCTCAAAGTACCAGTCAGGACGGTAATCGTTGGTGAAGAATCTGAAATCATGGTACGCAGCATTGCGATCTGTCAAGTTGACTTGGAAATCAAGCACCAGCTCCTCAGGGATTCTACCTGTTGTGCCATCGCACAGAGCAGAGACTTGCACAGGAAACAGATTGGTGGCATCTTTACCAGCATAATCGAAAATCACATTGTCAGGGATCACTTCAGAAGCCCAATGATGCGGGGCAAACTTGGTCAGATCAAACACTTCACCACGAATAGCAACATAGGCGCTCTTCTTGTCCGTCTTGCCTTGCAGTTCCGAAAGAGAGTAGACGTCTTGATGGGGACAGATCAAGGGACCAAAGAACACAATAAAGATGACCATAGCTGCCGACAGTAAAAAGATGAGCAAGCAGAGAGCCACCTTCTCTCTCCATGCCAGACGCACATCGCGCCGTTTCATGCCACCACAGTGATTCAAAGCAGGTGAAGGGACCCACCACGTAAGAAACCATACAAACATGAGCCACTTGCGGCGAATACCAGTAGCAGGCTCTTCTTCCTCCTCGTCTTTGGCCGCTGAGGCATCCGCTGCTTTCAGCTCCTCCTTTTCGTTGATACCACCAGCATAGTCTTGCTGTGTGCTGCCAGACATGAGCAATGTGTTTGATCGCTTGTTGTCAAATGTTGCTTGTGAAAAGACTTCAGAACCGTTGAATTCATGCAAACCAGCTTCGTCCATGTAATCGTCTTCAGATACAGCAGAGGACATGACATCGTCATTGAAAGAGTACATGTCGAATGGTTTTTGACCGGGCAAGGAGCCACCAATCAGCGACATCTTGGCCTTCTTGGACTCTGTCTTTTCCAGGCTGCGAAGATCGTCCTCCAGAATACGAAATGCATTGTTGGAGAGGAATATCTAATAGTGAATGCGGGTGTCAATTGAATAGGCTCGTTGTCATGGCAACAGTGTACCTTACCTTTGATTTTCCAATAGCGACCCACGTTTCATTCCAGCCCAGAGACTGTGCCATGTAGATGCATCTCTCTCGTAAAGGCAAGTTCATGTCCAACATGGTGTTCATGGTCAATGGCAGTGACACATGATATCTGTCCCAGAACTCGTCCAGTGTGAATGCTGTTGTGTAGTAGCCACCTTTCATCCGCTTGATCATGTCGAGCAATTTAAAGTGGGATTGCTGCACAGCTACTTTCTTGACATCGCAGGAATTGGGCAAGGACAAATCGTTGGGACGTATACATAAAACTGACCACGACAGCGTATTGGAGAGCGCCTGTGTTAGATCAGAGACACCTGTCACCAAGAGATCAGCAATGGTACGCACATCGGACTGCAGTGATGTGGATAAGGTGGACTTGACATCTGCCTTGTGGTCGTTGACAGAAGAGGAAGTGGCTGTATTGGCAGTGGCGGCAGTGGTTGTAGTAGGTGATCTCAGCGGGCGAATGCCTTGTTGCTGAGAAAAGACACGGTTTCTTGTGCCATCATCGTGGCCTAGGATATTATCGTCAAATAAGCATGCGACAAGGCCGTTGGAAGTAGGCGGGTTGTAGGCATTTCCACTGAACAGCGCAATAAAGTCGTTGCACAAATAGTCTTGGTTTCTCTCTGTGAAGCTGCGTGGTTCATACGTGGTAGACCCCCAAAAGTGCTGGATGCTGAACAGCTTGGAATCAGTGTCGCTCTTTTTAAAGGCAAGCAGTTGTTCGTTGATGGCGCTTTTATTGGCACTGGCATAGTTGTCCATCAGTGTTTCGTCGTCATCGTATCTCTGTTGATTCTGCTGGCGAGATGCTTGAGCGTTCATGATGGACCACAGGCCCTTGGAGGGATGCACAAAGAGATCGACTATAGCTGGACTGGTTGGCCAATGGTCGCTGCTTACCGCCAAGCCTTGCTCTGCGTACTCTTGTCTATCGCGGTCAAAGATGTTGATGTACATGAATTGGTGCACTGTCTCTTGGATGAAATGGAACGCCAACTGATCAAAGCCAGTGCCAGACGGTCTTGAATACACCCAACCAGGGAGGTCGAGCAAGCCAATAAAGCTGTGTGAGCTCTTGGGGGCCAAGCGATCGTTTATTTGCTCCACAAGCCAGGTAAACAACAAACAATACAGTGATTGAGCGAGATCGTCTCTTTGTTTACCTGCCTGCTCAGGATCCAGAAAGAGCGTGGTGATGTCTCGTTTGATCAGTTTGCTTTTGAACGTCAATGCACTCATGAGCGAGTTGGGGTCCACGCCCAGCAAATCAGCTGCTGTTGTCAGTGTGTCTAGGTTCTTGACGGTGGCAGCATCCTGGGAGTTGTTGGCGTCTTCGATAAAGTGTATGTTGCCCAGGTGCAAGATGGCTGCCAGGATTTGGTACACTTGTGCTACGCGGTGCTTTTGAAATAGCACTGTCTTGAGAGCAGTGCGCAGCTCAGCATCTGCACTGGCGTCGTCCAGGGAGGAGGCCCTTGACGTCGACGTCTTGGAGAGGTATTGAAATGTGGACCAATCTGACAAGCCAAGGCGAGTCTTTTCCTCTGCTGTAGCGCCTGCCAACAGATTGTAGAATGCATGAAAGTTGCGTTCGTCCTGACCTGCTGCTGACACTCTAGACTTTTCCAGTGCGTAGGGCAAGAACACTGCACCCGCCAGCCTACCTCGCTCTGAAAAGTGGATCTCTGCAAACAGGGCACTTCTGGATGCATTATCGTGCTGTGTCGTCTTTGCATGGCTGAAGGCGCGAAGGATGATTTGGGCATGAATCACATTGGCTTGCGTGCGGGTCGTCTTTCGATGTGTGCTGAGAGCAATGAGATGATTGATGGATTGT
>JAXQGS010001041.1:0-12304 GCA_037040325.1 Mucor sp. M7501 | reverse complement strand
AGACCCATACATGCAAAATTGAACGAGGAATCCAATGGTATTAATTTCAAGGCAATCCATTTGATTTGTGAAGAGTTACTGTCGAAAATAGCAAAACACGTTTTTGGAGGAAAGGTCTACAGACACTATAGTAAATTGATCTGAAGACACTTTTACATGCTCAAATGCGTTTCTACGATTGTTTTGAGCATAGGAACACCATAGTAGAAAACTTCATTTTTGAGGTGAAAACCTCCATCATTTAAAATCATCAATTTTTCCCTTGCTAGTACAGGGCAAAATTTCTCAAAAATCGATGATCAACTCGATCCCCTAAAAATTGCTGAAAAGGTATCCGTAACCTAATGTCAGGTCGTAGAACACGATGGCACCTGCTTTGAGGCCGAGATCGCGCTTCGTTGGTGAGACACAAGCGATTCAAACCCTTGATTTTGCAGTGATAAATACATTTGAAGGCTACTCACTGAACATTGCACTTATTAACATCTAATCTGAGGGTCTGTCGTTTATCATCTAGCGAAACAGTACATTATGCGCACACGAGGCACAGGCAAAAAGCTTGGATCGTGTTGAGCATTGCTTCGATTTCAGATGTTTTGTGCAAATGGTCAAGCTATGCTTGCTTCTTTGAGACATATACCAGCAGAGGAGAGATTTGCCGATCAGAAATGATGCGATTGCAAAGGTCGACTCTTTTTCACCATAGTTTGGGAGGGAAGGAGGGTGGATTACAGCTCGTTGCATTTATAAAAAGAAAGACGCTTCACCCAAATCAAATATCATTTGGCTTGTTCAAAGCCAATAATGCATCAGGCTTTATCTTTTCTACTGGTAAAACAGGTAGGTAGTATTATATGACTTTTCCTGTATGTAGTAGCAAAATGGTGCAAATAGTAATATCCAAATTTTATTCATGACATAGGTACATCATACATGATGGCAATCAAACTATTTACCCAAGGAGAAGCAAGCTTAGTGGTATTGAAGCCCCTCCTCTGAATAATGGGAAACCTACTATCATCGCAAATCCTTTACCGAGCTGTAGTTCCTTGTTCTCCCATTTGGTGTCATCAGCCTGTGTCCATATCGTGCACTTGATTCATAATTTGGGTACGGCTGACCATACTGAGCATAGTCTTGCATTGGATATGAATTGTGGTTGTACGCTCCTCTCGGATTCGTGTTGTACATTTGCTGATATGGCTGCTGTTGTTGCTGTAAATGCTGATACGAGGGGTATGCTTGAGTGTTGTTGTACATCATCAAGTTATTGTGGGTATTGTTATACAGCTGCTGCTGTTGCAATTGCTGCTGTTGGGTCATCATTTGTGTTAGTGCAGCTAAAGCCATCTGTTGCTGTTGCTGTTGTTGTTGTCGTTGATGTTGCAATAACAGTTGTTGCTGTAGCATTTGCTGCTGCTGGTGTTGGTGCATGAGTAGATTTTGTGGTTGTTGCTGCTGCTGCTGCTGCCCCATCATCATCAGCATCATCAACATTTGAGCCTGTTGCTGCTGCTGCTGTTGGGCTTGATTGTTGAATGGCATCATCATTCCCATATTTGATAACGCTGTCAACTGCTGCTGCTGTTGCTGTTGTTGTATTTGTTGTTGCTGTTGAGCTTGTTGTTGCGCCTGTTGGGCTTGTTGTTGTTGCGCCTGTTGTTGAGCTTGTTGTTGTTGCTGTTGTTGAGCTTGTTGCTGTTGCTGAGCCTGCTGTCTGATAGCCATCTCCTCTACCATGGGTGGTGGACCACTAGGCATAGACACAGGCTGTGGCATTTGCTGTGGTAGTATGCTTCTTCCATCTAAAGCTGGGTATTTTGGTGCCAAATGTAGTCTATCTAAAAGGCCATCTAAAAAGCCTCGGGTTTGTGGCATATATGGATGTACTTGTTGTCGCATCATTGCAGGATTTGGTTGCATCATCATGGCTGCTGAAGGAGGAGCCATTTTGGGCATGGAAGATGGCTGGGGAGGCACCCCCATTGGTACTGCTGCTGCTGCTGCTGGTGGTGGTGGTGGTGGTGGTGCTGCCGCTGCTGATGCTGCTGCTGCTACTGCTGGTGCTGGTGCTGGTGCGGGAACAGGAGCGGGCGCGGCGGGAGGTGGAGCTGGTTCAGCTGTTGGAGGAGCGACATTAGCAGGAGCAGATGGTGTTGATTCGGCAACGGGAGGGGGAGCGGATGGCGTGGCAACAGCTTCTTCGGGCATGTTAAAGCTTAAAGGGTGATGTGATGAAATCGAACAAAAGAGAAAGAAAAGAGAAAGAAAGATGAAGCCAAAACAAACAACACAGAGAGTTATAGATGATGACGGTCTGAGAAAGAGAGATATACACACAGTGAGTGAGTGAGAGTAACCATCACGGAAAAAGTCTAATTCTGGATATCTTCAAAACAATGAGCTTTTGTGCTCCAATTAGCAATCCTTGTGATCATCATCATTTAGCTAGGAACCCTTTTTTCGAGTGAATTATTTCATCTGCAGCATATCACATAAATGAATGATTTCCACCCCAGCCTACTGAATTTCACTCTTCTCTCTTTCCTGTTTATTACTTTTTCTTTGGGAAACAGACAAAATGCCATTCGGTTTCTACCACGAGGTGGTATGTACTATATCTAGAAGCGCATTGTGGTCATTCTTTAGCGACATTAAGCTTGAAGACGTCGGCAATGTACCCCCAGAATCGCAGCCCTTTATAGTGTAAGTATTTGTCAAACGTGCCTTCTTTGCAGTTGTATAAATTTCCTTGGACATGTAGTGCCGCTACTCACCACAACATGATTGTCGACCCTGCAGTCCTATCCGTTACATTTCCCAACAAACGTCGACTTCACTACTGGGCCAAGGACAGCATGTTCAAAAACCCGTACGCTGCTTCATTCTTGAACGATTGTGGTGTTGTGCCAGTGGATAGAACAACTAAAAACAATTCGCTGCTCTACGCTTCCACCTTTGAAGTATTGAAGTTGGGAGAAGCAGTAGCAGTGTTCCCAGAGGGAACCAGCCATACTCTGCCAAGATTGGGTACATTTAAGGATGGCACTAGTTTTGTAAGCATACTTTTATTTTGGATGGGGCATTTCTTATTTATCGACATTTCATAGGCTGCTTTAGAATATGCGAAAATCAACCGTGAGGAGGGGCTCAATAAACCTGCTCCAATCTTACCTGTTGGTATTGTATATCCTGAAAAGTCGAAATATAGAAGTGTTGTTATTGTCAAGTAAGCGCTATCGTGTTGAACTAGCAGCATGTTGGTTTCTAATGCTGTTACATTAGGTACGGAAGCCCCATTCCCATTGAGCCCTACTTGCCTCTGTATTTGCAAGACCCCAAGAAAGCAGCCAAGCAATTGACGAAGGCTACCGAACAAGCCATGGAAAAGCTCACGGTGAATGCACCTGACTGGGATAGTAAGTATGCTGCTGACATGGCCAGATGGCTATTGTTCCCGGGTGAGAATGGTCTGATGAAGGATTATATACCAATTACCCAAAGGTCAGTGGATAAATGCAATCTTTGCCAACATGGGAATTTACTGGGTTTACGATAGCTTGATAAACGCAATGCACACACTGGGAGAAAAGGATGTCGAGATTGCTAAACTTCAAAAAAGCTTGGTCGTATACAAATTGGAGCTGGAATCTTTGCTTCTAAAGGACGCACAAATTGCCAAATATAACGAAAAGAACATTACAGCCATCTCAACCACCGTGCAACTATTACAACGTACAGCTGCTAGTTTGATCGATCTACCCTTGTTTTTACCGGGCCTGGTAGCCCATTTACCACTTTACGTAGCTGGTTATATTGCTGGTCATGTTGAAATTTACGAGGAAGTTAGAGCCCAAAACAAAATCTTCTTTGGAATGGCACTTGTGCCTCTTATTTATCTGGTATCCTTCATCTGGGGTTGGTTTGCTTTGTTTGGTGGCACCTTCTTTGGCTTCTTTACTGCTTTGGCTACTTTAGGTGTATTTGTCTGGTACCATGTCACTTCAATTGACGAACGTTACGAGAATTTCAAGGATTTACAAGGTAGATGGCGCTTGTTTGATGCTGTGGTGCTCGGACGTGGCATGTGGAGACGTAAAGACCGTATTCTGGAACTGAAGAAGCTGAGAACTGAAAGCTTGGCTCGGGTTCGAAAGATGATCACTACATATAAATCAACAAATGACGATGTTCATGTGGTCTGGTTAGCGCTTCGCCAGCGTGTGAGACAATTTGGGGAAGTATCCAAGCTTCGCTCAAAGAAGAAGGCTTTGGCAAAGCAATATGAATGGTGCTTTGAAGGTTAATGTCGATAAATAAAGCTCTATACGATACACGGAGATTCATAAAAATGCTGCATGTTTGCCATCTTGTGCTGTTGGCCTCGCTCGGCCGGACCATTAAAATTTTGGAATATTTTTTTGTACTAGTATTGAAGAAAATGCTGAAAATGGTGAATTCCTCCCTTTTCACCGAGCCCTTCGACACAGCAATATGACCGTACGTATCCTATGGATATGTAAACAAGTGAATTGAATGATGGGATGCACTTTGATGATGGATGGATGAGACAAGTTTGGCAATAAAACAGATGGATGGATGCGTTGATGCAACATGAAGATTTGGAAACAATCCTGTAAGGCTCGAAAGTAAGCAGCTTTGTCAATGAGGGATCAGCACCGCTGCACACAATCAATTGCGCTAAAATCCACACTTGCAATCGTCATTCAATCACTGTTTTTACATATCCAAAGCAGTTGCATAATAGTATGTGATATTAATGTGATTTTGTTTGCGAATAGTTGGCTATTGATCTTCTTAACCCCTCTGTTGAACACGAGAAGCGCTCTCACAAGCTCAAGAGACTTGTGCAATCTCCCAACTCTTACTTCATGGACGTTAAGTGTCCTGGTAAGTTGCATTGATACTTTGTAATGTGGATTTCTTCTGATTCAATCACGATTCAAAGGTTGTTTGAACATCAGCACCGTTTTCAGCCACGCTCAAACTGTCGTTTTGTGCTCCTCTTGCGGTACTGTCTTGTGCCAACCTACTGGTGGTCGTGCTCGCTTGACTGAGGGTGAGTTGTTGGACATGATTTCTGCTTTGATTGAATCTAATGTGTACATTTCTGCGTTTTAGGCTGTTCTTTCCGTAGAAAGGCCAACTAAGCTTTTATTAGTCAAAATTGTTCAAACCTGTCTTCATGATTCCGTTATATATGGCGCGAACTAAGCTGTTAATTCATTTACAACTGTAAACTACTCACAACGTTTTTTCGACTTTTATCTCTTTATTTCGCCAATAAAAGCATACAAAGCAAAAAACTATACATATTGAATTTTGGGATGTGAATGGATGTTGATATGAAAATCGTCTTGTAATGGCACGAGGTAAACTATTGACATGGCTGTCAAAATGATTGGACATCTTCATTGAATATTCAGGTTCTTAAAAGTAGCAATTTGATGTCTACGAGGTATAGTGAGGGCAATTATATATATATATATATATTTCAGTGAATTTTACAGATATTGAAATGCAGTCTTCTAATTCTCAATCTAAACCCTGAAATCAATCAAGAAAAACTTGGTGCCTGGAAGAAATCATGCAATGAAACCATTGCCCTGAAAGAAATAAGTTTGACAGGCAAAGGCAGCATTGGGAACAATTCATATTCCGACATTCGTCGCTTTGAAGAAATGCAATAAAGAATAGCTGCAGAATCTGGTTCGCAGTTCTGGTAGTCATTCCTAAAAACCAAGCTATTAAACATCAAGTATGCTGGGATATGATCGGCTATATCTCTAATTTTGGGGATGAATCTGAGATCTCACGAGGCAGTTACTTTGGATAAAGGAGTTGGATTGCACCACGAGTTTGCTATCTGATGGAAAATATGCCTAAAATTTTTGTTCTATATTGCATGTACATAGTTCGTCTTAGAGATTAACAGCCATCGCATTACTATTTTGCTGCTAGTTAGTGATCCGCTCGTTTAGACTATCGCAATGACATACATTGACCAGATCGAAAAAGGCGTGTAATAAAGCGAGCGTTTTACTCTACCACTTTTATCCCTTAGAAAACCATAAAGTGTTACCAAAATGTAATTGTCTGATGAATGTAGCATCTTGTTGTAAAGTTTGCTAAATGCGACGCATGTGTCTCACAACGTTGCGGAATAAATAGCCTATTCAATCTGATCACAATTTCCTCTTTGATTCAGAATCCGTAATCAGAACCATGGATACATGGTAAGTTCTTTTGTCTATGCCTATTATCATGATGGCAATGTTGAAATGCACTTACCATGTAGATTGGTCGACCCTTTTCCGAATGAGGTGAGGCTGAATAATAAAGTTGGAATCATGCATCCATGTAAGGTAAAGCGAGAGCACATGTGAGCTACGTACCTGGCCTTAAGCAATCCCAGGACTCTCTACGGGTTAGACAAAACGCTGATTATCTTGGGACTCGGATTCCATATCAGTGTATGACAGGATGCACAGCGTTTGTTGCGCTAGCCTGATTCATCAAACATGAAAGCAACGATTGCTATGTATCTACACAATTGCGCTGCTATAACTGTAAATTTTCGCATTTTCTTACTTTATCATCGACTATTGCAAATGGTCAATTGCACATTTGATTTCCATCGGAAAGGGATGAGTGTCCTGAGGGAGGGATTTACATCACCTGAAAAAGACCATTCTGGATTCTTTCGTGTTCTGTGTGTTTATTATTATGATATACTACGTTTTTGCCACTCTCCTCTTCGTTATCGTGGGAAAAAGTACTTGTGAGGTTGGCCCTTCCGTTTTAAAGTACCATTTTTTTTATTTATTTATGTGTGTGTTACAGGAAAAGTTTTTTTTTTTTATAATATTATTTTATTTTATGTAGTTCATGTCAACATGAGAAAATTGGGGTTGGTGTGGGGTATTTGTACAAATAAGAAAAAGAAAATATGTATAGAAAATATATGTTATGAAATTATAATGCTATTGGTAGAAGTGGAATCACCATTGTTATTGTCAGAGTAGATGATGGATCGAAGAATAGCACATCGTCTTTCAAGCATATTCAAGAAGCCTTCCATCTGCTGAGGAGACATTCGGCCAATGAGTGATTTGAATCTTGTATCGTCGTTTTGATGATGAATGTCCTCTTGTTGCTGTGGAGGTTGTTGAGCAGTGGGAGGGGTTGGAAGGGGATCCACTTGAACGTTGGCGCTAGGCATGACCATAGAGGGGAACACTTGAGGTTGCTGGTACAATCTTTGCATCTTGTGTGTTTCTGGAACATTGTCCTCTTCGATTAGAATGGCATCACAGGAACGTCGTTTTTGGCCGGTAACTGGAGAGGAACTATTGGAAGTCGATGTAGCAACCTGCTGCATACTGGCGTATATGGTGCAAGTGCCGCATATAGTTTGACCCATGGCATTCATATGCCAAGATGCAGCGTTGCTTTGGTAGCATTGGTGGCAACGCGTTTCTTCTTGAGAAGGAGGAGTCGAGATAGGAGTGGGCTCTTCGAGACGCTGTGGAGAAGCATAGTGCACGTCCATACCATAGTTGTCTTGATCATTATTGCTGGAGGCAGGTTCAGGAGAAGAGGGGGCCGTGATATTTACATTGATAGAAGAGGCAGAAGCTTGTTTACTTTGATTCGACTGGTGCTTTTGGCGAATATGGAGAGGTCGGTGGGTATTGTATTGCTTATAATAGAGCCCACAGGCATTACAAAGTGAGTGGGCACGGTCAGGTGTACGACGCCATAAGGGAGTTTTGGTAACATGACAATTAAAGCATTCGAGTTGACGTGGAGTTCTGCTTGACTTTTGGACCTTGGATTGGCTCTTCTTTTTCATTTCAATCTTTTCTTTCAAATCATCAATGTTTATACTATCCTCTTCTTCTTCTTCGTCTTCTATCACCAACACATCTTCATCCTCGTCTTCCTGTTGCTGTTGCTGATTTTGATCTGTGCGAAAAGAAGCGTTTTCTTGTTCGAATTGGACAAACTGATCGAAACCTTCCTGGGGAAAATGAGACAAGCTTTGGAGGAACTGCTGAGGGTCCAGTAGATTGACGGCGGGATCAGCCAAATTATGAGGACTACTGCGATTGGAATCATTCGAGAGAGTAGGGGAAGGAAAGTTACTAAAGACAGGACCACCAAGAGTTGAGGCAGGCGATGGCTGTTGCACTTGGTATTGCTGTTGAAGCAAGAGATCAGAAAACCCCTTGTCAAGGAAATCAGTTTGGTTGCCTTGACCACCAGAAGCGGTGTTTGTCTCCACATATTGTAACATGAAATCTTCGTCTCCCATCATAATTTGAGGATTTAATAGAGTGTATTTGCAAGTAGAAGAAAAGAAGAAGATAAAAAGAGAGCGAAATGATCTCTATTTAAGAGTGTTGGAAAAAGAAAAACAATTGATTTGTATTCAGATGAAGTAGCAGAAGAAAAAGAAGAATAAAAAAAGAGAAAAGAAAAAGAAGAGCAAATTGATGTATCAATATTTCAAATGTTTATATAGCTTTTTTTTTATATAAGGACATAAACTGACCTCACGCCTCTTTCCTCTTCCTTCCTAAACCCTACCCCCAAATTCCCTCTTTGTTACACTTTGCAGTAGTTTAGTAACATTGCATTTAAACTCCAGAGATCATACATCTTTTACCATATACATTACATGTAGTATATAAATAAAAGGTGTAATATATATCTACAGTACACTTCATTGCAAACAGAATTCATCTGCTTAGCATTGGTTTCCTATTTTCCACCCGAATTAAGAAAAGAAATGAAAGTGAAACAGGACATTGGATTCAAAATCAAAACGAAAAAACTTCTTTTACTACCCTCTTATCCCCACCCCCATTTCGTACAACTGATAGGCTGAAGGATAATAATTCCTAACGTCCGTGAACATGCCATTGAGCCATGTTTCGGATCAATGAATAATCAAGCACTTGGTGCTAGTACCTTTCGCATTTCCACATCCATAATGTCAATATTGTGCATACCAAGTTGATTTGCAAGTAGTCACCGAGAGATGACTCAATTTTGGGTAACCAAATAACCGGTCATTCAATTGGTTTAGTTGATAAAAAGGTCGAAGCGTTGTTCATGGTATACAAGCTACAGCGTATCAGTCCAATCAACAGGTAAAAACTAATCAGAGAATCATGGCGGGTTATTATCTTGATCATCTGATTCGTTGCAGATTACACTTTTTGTTTACAAAATCCATATTGATAATCAGTTTGTTTTTTACCGGATGTGTACAAAACTCAAAACTGTATTCTATATATTTAAATAATTTATAAAGTATAACAAATGTTCATATCATTGAAATGTGTCCATTGCTGAGCTTTGTTTCTTGTTCTATTCTATTTTCTTTTTTCTGCTAAAAGGATCAAGATCAAGCCATATTGTGAATCATTCAAATACAGAGAAAACGTCAATGTTTAGCTTTTGAGTTTTATTCTATTTTCGAGGGAGCATTGAGGGTACGTTATACTTTATAGATATATATAAAAAATAAGGTTTTGTGTGATCACTCGTCAACTGACGAATTGAAAATGAGTGTTTGTTTGTTGCTGATTTATCGCTTTACACAAGAACTGGCCAGCTTTTTTTGTTACCACTGTCTTTGCTTGGTTGTCATTGGAAATTTTAATCACCTGGTAAAATTACCACAAATATGTTAAGGAAAAAAAATATGACCTTCTATTGAAGCTTGGATCTATTTGTTTCGTACGTCTGGACGAATTGTTCCCGCACGTTACTAGCAAGAGCGCTATTGATTGGGCGCTGAGGGGTTGAAACATGTGAGTTCAGACATTTACACCATTCCAGGTCGAGAAATCAGGTTGGGACATTAAGGGTGTATTGACTCATTAGGTAAGTATGTTTGGTACCTCTCGCTTCATGTTCCATCGAGAGTATGTACTCCCAACTAGCCTGGCAGTTAATTCATCAAAATACACATATCATTTAGGATCAGCTCTACATTCTATATTTGTTTAATCATCGCCTGTATTAATGGTCTGGTATAGCCATGGGCGCACAAATTCCTATTAGAGCTGCTGCTTAAAATACCATGGCAGTTACGCTTTCCTTTTCAGATAAGAAGAACAGGCACAACGCCAAATGCTAACAAGAGACCACTGTATCTGGTTCTGATGGCATGGTAAAATCACAGCCCATTCAATAGGTGTTCAGTATTAGCCCTGTTATTCATCATTTGGCCAATAAGTATAGACTGTCTAACAACTATCATTCGGGTATCTAACTGCACACGGTCATTTTAGTTGGATTTAATTTTGAGTTCGGATGAGATAGGTATTACAGAATAGTTGCACACTGTAAAACAAGAGCTACTGTTACATTCACTGCACCTTCTGACTTTCAGCTTTAATGAAAATGCATGTCAAGTAAACTTGTAGTTGCTATTGTTTATTGATTGAATATACTACCACATCCAGCTTTCAAATATTCCGTGACACTAAGTTTGAATCAGAACATTGCTGTACCTTGAATATTTTAAATATATTGACAATCTTCTACGTAGAGCAAATTCACGTAGAATCCTCCTAAATTCAAGAGCACAAACATAGCAAACCTTAATTGGTGATGTACTGTAGCACAATAACAAAATTTTAATAAATTTGTAATGTCAAAAACGCTTTTACTTATAGTAGAGTCCTCGTTATTACGTTGTTGTGTCGTTAGCAGCTTTGGATAGTAAGTAGAAACAGTGTTCACTATTGTTTGGTCCCGATTTCTGCGTATGGATTTCCCTCCCCCCTGCTGGAAAACATTATACTTTTAGAAATTTAATATCAAGAAGATGGTCAGGGTCTACTTGTTTCAAGTACGTCAAGTATTTATTACTTGCTCGCTGGTACGATACATTTGACTGTGCTGTAATTTAGATACCTCAATCAATTGAAGAGTTGTAAGATGAAATTGAAATATGTTGTAGAGCGATAGAATTGGAGCAGTTTTTAATGGAGAGGGCTGCCGTGGATGCTGAAATACAACAGAGAATTGAATATGTTTAGAATTATACTTTTAGTGAGAATGCGTCCTTTGGATGCATTTATATACCTTTTTCTATTATCTCAGGGTCTATTAAATGATGATGAACCATAGTTGTACAAATAATTTAACTGCTCATCAAACAAGTGAAATGCAGATCATAACTAGCATCATTTGCCTAGAACCCAAGAGTAGACCAAAGCTAAAGTGTGAGGCCTTGCTAGAACATTTTGGTAGTTTAGGTTTTGTATATGATGCTCTTTGAAAACCTTCCAAATGCATGAAAAAGAAAATGATGTGGGTACCAGTTGTAGAATAGCCATCAAAAATAGTATCGTTGGAAGCGAATTTCAATTCTGTATAAACTTACTATAGCCCAGAAGCAATGGTTACTACCAAGATTGTTAGGATGAGAGAGCGCTTGTGTATGCAGACGTTTCGAGTATACAGACGTTTTGAGGCTCAAGCTGTAAAATGGCAAATGTGTGCCAAAAAATAGACGTTTTACCGCATTTACTCAAAACCATACATTGCAACCCGACATATTTTTCTAGTCTCATATATAGAAGAGCAATTGCACTATCGGTATGTGCAAACATTATTTTATTCCGATGCGTCTATCCTGAGATATATGAAGAAGTATCCCATTTTGGCATGAGGGTTGAGGTCAAAAAACGGTGCTGAAACTTGATTTCGACATTACGCCACCAAAAATAGGTATTTCTTTGCAGTTTAAATTGCAAAGTGTATATTTAAAAGAGGTCTTTTGGATAAAGTACAGCTGAATACAAAGTTGGGGAAAAAGTGCTAGTACTATTCGTGATTTAGTCACTTTTTAAACGTTTTATAAGCTTTTCACCTTTCTAAAAAGCTCATGCACCTTCACAAAGTCATTTATAATGTGTCTTCTATACTTCAAAACATTTCTACTTAAGACAAGTAATACTGTTTGCTTAATGAAATTTGCAGCAAATTGCAATTTTTCAAATTTAATACAAAATTTAAATTCCTAGTTTCTCGACGAAAAAGAACTTTAGAGCTGTCATATAAGCACCTTTAGTGTTCCCAAAGGTGCTTCTATGAGGTGAGCAAAAAAATTCCGAGATGAAAATGCCATCCTGAAAAAAAGTTGTGGATTCAAGTTTTTGAAAAAAAAATATTTCAAAGTGATTTATGGAGTGTAACCCACTTAACGTCTCACTATACTGACTTTAAAAAACGTTACACTCCATAAATCACTTTGAAA
>JAXQGS010001040.1:0-12302 GCA_037040325.1 Mucor sp. M7501 | reverse complement strand
TTGTAACAAAAACAGGCACTTTCAGCGGCTGTAAAGCTATCGTTTTTTGAGTAGAAGCATTGCAAAATGAATACAAAGCGAGTGCAAAAACGGGTGAAAAAACGGGGAGAAATAGCTGACATTCAACTGAGGTCAAAAGTGGTCACCAATAGTAATACAGCAGTTATAGCAGCCCACTGCGCTATAAACGAGACTAACACCGAAAAAGGAAATGTCATATTAGTTGACGAGCACGATTTTTGCGTCCTCAAAGCCTCTTCACTTAAAATCAAGCGATTCTTGATAGCAACCAATTCCTCAAGTTTATATGAGTTTGATACAGAATTCAAAGGAGAATCTAATGATACTAGTTTCAAGTCTCTTCATATAATAAAACCAAAATCTACAGCCCTTCAAAAATCAGGTATTTTGAGCATTTTTCACTATTACACATCGACATCGTCCTCAACAAGCGACACTGTACTCAACAAACGCGAATATAACGTGCCCTAGTCAAACAAAGTACCCCTAACAACTTAAACTATAAACCCAACCCACACTTATATAGTAATCTATTGACTTTTACTTTTAGCATCTGTTCATTTCTTTGGCTTTATAAAAGTGTTATAGGGCACAAAGCTGAGGTACCGCCACTACTCAAACACCTCAGCCAAAATAACTTCTCTTCTAAATGTCCATAAATATGGAAACCCACGCGGAAAGCCATGGGAACATTTATATCAAATGCAATGCTTTTATTAATGATTACAAAGTATACTTTTCATTGACGAATAATGAGTTTTCCTGAATCAAACGACTGTGTACTGTACTTGACATTGTGTCGACGACCATCACTGGGTACCCATCAACAGATAGCATAGGTTCTCTATCTGCGCCATTCTTTTCGTAGCTGTTCTTTCCATTAAGCGTGATGCCAACAGTAGCCACCTTCTTCTTTTGATCACTTCTTGCTTTTGCGGAAGCAAAAATTCCAGAACGCTCAAGTGTCATCAAGAGCAGAGTTCGTAAATCTTCGGCGTACTCTGGAATTTGGCGCACAAATAAACGGCTAGTCTGTGGGATCAAAAAGATCACACCCAGAGCACAAATAGCAATGATCCACCAAGCAGGTGTATCTACAGCTTCCAGTACTTGAGATCTACTCAGAGAAAAGTCTGAAAAATCTCCATTTTCCCATCGAACACGCATGGATGCCATGCCGACTAAAATGTCAACCGTATCTTGATCAATTCGAGAAGGGTCCAATGCTTTCAGAAGGGCTCCAATCTTATCGCCGGATAGATCGGCTGCGGTGGCTGTGGTGTCATTGCTGGGCGGAGCATCGTATTGTAGATTGGTAGCAGAGTAAGCAATCATGTGCTCCTTTTTGTCCAGCAAGTTTCCCTCAACAGTAGTGGCTTGGAACAAACTAAAATCCACCATAACACTTTCTCCCTCATCGTACATGCCGCCAGATTGGAAAGTATAGACCGTATTTATAGCGTAATTTTCCAAGTGTTCACGGCCTGCTGCTTGAATTAACCTTGTTGTCACGTTGAGCGAGTTTTTGGCATTGATTAAATCACATAAAACCGCGTTGTATGGCAGATCAAGAAAGTTGTTGGTGAAATTGGCCCTGTTGCCCTTTGAGCAATCCGAGGGTAAGATGGCTGTTTTGTTGTAGCTGTATAGTGTAATGTGCGCCGTCTTCTTGATAGCCATTGTCATGTGGGAACTGTTATGATTGAAAATGCTGACGCCAAAAGAGGAGGAAGCCGATGTACCTTGAAAGAGCTTCATTTGGCGATAGATGGTGTCATTCGAATTTAATAGACTGGTTTGATATGCACCCTCGACTCTTTGAGACAGTACAATGGAAAGTGTATTGTCGTAGATTGGGTAGCAAGGAACATAGTATGACCTTGCGCCTTGTACTGAATTGCCATGGATAGACGGTATATAGTTGACCAAATTAGTGGGATCTGACGCCATGCAGCTGTACAAAGTATGTGAAGATGGATTCTGAGAATCACCGGGGCGAAATCCAAACGCTGTGGCGGTTTGGTCTGCTACGCTGCCGTTAGCATAGAGGCCGTTGAAGTTTTCTAAATGACCTATTTGTCGGTTATCCCATTCAAAGCGCTTTGAAACTTCAGGCCTGAACCAATATCCCACAGAGTTTTGTGTATTGTTCTGACGAAGGTTTTCCTTGATGTATTCGTTTGTTATGTCTTGAAGAGAAGTTGATGTAGGATTCGACAAGTACGGTACAAAGTTGCTGAATACTGGCAAAGTGGATGGCCAATTGTATTTTGATATCGCCTCTGATTTTGTGAGTGGTGTATTAATAGGGCTGTAGTATATTGAACCTGTTGAAGTAAACTTGGTAAAGATGGTTGGAATAAATTGAAGAGCAATCGCAAAAAACGATAGGAATATGATGATGGCTTTTTGGGGCGTTGATTTGTCGAATCGATTGTAATTTGAGAGAATCCCCAGAGGATCTTGCTGGTACATGAGCTTAAAATCTAGATCTCGCTTCTTGAAGGCAATGTATGTTACTATTTGAGTAACTGCTTCAGCACCTAAAAATGCTAATATTTGGTACAGCAGAACGGCTAATACAGCTGGAATCATGTTGTGGGGGTTTTGAAGTAATGCTAAAGCGAAAGAAAGCCGCATTGCTTTGTATTTGGCACATTTTGGCGATATCTACTGGAGATGTGGTGTAGAGAATATACTATCACCTGTTGGTTGCACGACCCGAAAGAGTTGTTGTTGCTCACTCAAAATAGCAGCAAAATGATATAGTTTTGCAGCCTTTGCCTAAATTTTGCAGGCTTGGATCAGGGAGCGATGTCGTACAGCCATTTGGCTGGATTGCTCAGCCCCATTATTATTTTGGATTTAGCAAAACGATGGCCTGTCTGTTTCTGTCAATGTTCACATAGTTACGAGCTGTAACCCACCCCCCGAACTACGGTGATTTTTTGACCTTCGTTCTAATGGGGGGTGCACAGCTCGCGCCTGCAGCGGGCTCGCCCTATTAACCCAATGTTGAATTGGAAGAAATAAATTATTTGCTTGACGACATGTAGTTTCTAATAGTAAGGAAAGGGTTTGTAAGAGTTAAGGGAGGTATCCTACCTTCGCTTACAATCCTCCAAATGACACAATCAATCAGTTCATATAAATGTATCAATTTGATACTTACAGGTGAATCTCAATGCTGAATTGTGAGTCCTGCCTGGTATTTGCCTTGAACTTCTTTACAATCGCACCGTTTCTGATCAGCAGATCCCTCGCCTCTGCTGCTATGTGTCTCAAAAGAGCAAGAATAGCTTGGCCATTTGCACAACACATCTAAGAATGAGGCAATGTCAAACTCAATCCAGGCTTCTTGCTTGTCCCTCTTGTCCGTATAATGCACTGTTTTGCTAGATGATAAATTACAGACCATCAGATTAGATGTTTGTAAGCGCAATAGTCAGTGGGCAGCCTTCAAATGTATTTACCACTGTAAAATCAAGACTTTAAATCGCTTGTATCTCGCCAACGAAGCACGATCTCGGCCTCGAAACAGGTGTAATCGTGTTCTACGACCTGACATTAGGCTAGGGATCACTTTTCAGCAATTTTTCAGGGATCGAGGTGATTATCGATTTCTGGCAAATTTTGCCTTATGGTAGCAAGGGAAAAATTGATGATTTTGAGTGATGGACGTTTTCACCTCGAAAATGAAATTTTCTACTAAGGTGTTTCTATGCTCAAACGAACCGCAGAGAAGCAAAGGAGCATGTAAAAGTGTCTTCAGATCAATTTACTATACGGGGTTTAGACTTTTCTTCCGAAAACGTGTTTTGCATTTTTTGACAGTTTCTCATCACAGACTAATGGGATTGCTTTGAAATTAGTACCATTGGATTCCTCGTTCAATTTTACATATAAGAGTGTAGAGAAATACCTGTTGTTCGAGTAGAAAAATCTTGTGTAATTTGCCCTAAAAGGTTTTTGGATGTCCAAATGCAGGATCTGGAGGACCAGAGGCACGCACCTATAAAATTCAATCCCAGCTATGGTGTGGTTTGCCCTGGCATTCACCTTTTGTATAGTAAAAAGACACAATATAGACTCTAACTGACTTGGCTACGCTCAATCTCTCTCGGTATCACCCTTTAGGTTCCAATTGCATGTTGCTACATTTTGAAATCTGACATTTGAGTATACATGTTAAAGGTCTCTCCTCGTTATTTTACGTTTCTTGGGTTTAGATGACAGCTTTGGGGAGCACTGAGGATCTGACTTTTCGAATATAGTCTTCAGCATTAGCATTAATGTAAATTAATAAGGGTATAAAAAAGGCAAAAAAAGAGGCACAATGTGCTGTTTCTTGATATAATGAAAAGATATTTATAAAATAAGATCAAGTAGTTAAAATGTACACTGCACTAAGGATTCAACAACACCCTCCATCGTTTTCTTTTCTGGCTTCATGCGGTCGATGATTGTATTTGTACATGGATGAAGGAGGCTCCAATGTAATGGTTTTTGTTGTTCCCACTGACAAGTTGTGAATGTCTCTGGATGAATTCTTTTTCAGCAGCTTATTCTTTGCTAGTTCCTTATACACATGATCAAACATGGTTTCAAACGCAAAATTCACGTTCGTCGCATCCAACGCACTCGTCTCAAAGAAGAGCATATTGGCCTCTGTTGCATATCGTTCAGCATCCTCTGTACTCACAGCTCGCTTACTATTTGCCAGATCCACTTTGTTTCCAATCAAAACCAGGGGTATGTTCTCATCTGTATGTTCCTGAAGTTCCTTTAGCCATTGACTGATGTGGTCAAAAGAAGATTTTCGAGTGACATCTAGCCGTTTTGCACCAACATGTAAACTGTGATTCTTGAAAAGCATTCTCACTGATAACACATACCATACACTAGCAAGGCTCCCACGGCACCTCTATAAAACGCACTGGTGATAGCTTTATATCTCTCTTGACCGCTTGTGTCCCAAATCTGGGCTTTGATGAAACAATTATCCTATAGCGCAAGTGTGGCTGATTATTTTCTTGGCCCAGAAACAAAGCTGCATTCAATAATACTTGCAATTGTTATACTCTTTGTAGCAAATTCAACACCTATCAATATATCACAGATTAATAATCATTCAAGCCCTTATATCAGACTTTTCTGCTGTACCTATTGTACTCCTTGAATCCTCCAAAAATTCGTCTGACTGTGTAAATATAATAGATTTGTCAACTAGGTGTTTCAGCGGGAAAACCGAGGATTTGTAAGAGTAAGATACATACCGTATACCTTAGTAGTAAGTTTGATTTACCAACACTGCTATCTCCAATAATGACAATTTTAAACAAGTAATCGTATGCTTCTTCTGATAAGAGCATTTTGAAGCAGAAAAAAAAGATGAGGAAAGGAAAGAAGAGAAAGTAAGGAAAAAGGATGCTGAATGATATAAATGTTGTGCTTGCTATTTTTGGAATGTAAACTGATAGCATTTGGAACGCGGTGGACGATGCGACGGCTTGGACAATGCGTTACATGTGTACCAGACGCCATGGCAAATAGCTTCGCCCACGACGAACAACATATCAAGTAATTTGCTGTGTTACTGTATCTGCTAATAGGAGAAATCAGGAACGCCCGCATTGTGCACCTATTTCGAGCCACACCCACTTGCCTTAACTTTGAAGCATAAGCAAAACAGCAATATAAAAGACGTCTCGCTACTGTTTATGTTGGTTGAATTTCAAGGTGTAGATGTATATCAAGGTGGGCGGCTGTCGTTCATAGCAGATACTCATCGTATTTGTAGCAATGTGATCATTTTGTTTTCAAAGTGATTTAGCAGTAGACTATCAGGCAGCTTGTCAATTTTGAATTATCACTGGTACCATAAGAGACTGCTTAAAGTGACATGGCTAGCATAGCCGAGGTTTGTGTTGGTCAAAAGCAAATAGTTCAATTATCATGGCCAAAAGAAGATGCCACAGGGTTGTATCAAAGCCAAAACAGGTACTGTTACCAGGGCGTCGATCTTTCTTGATTTGGCATTTTGTAAAACCGCAGAAAAAAGAGCTATATTTGCTATTGGAAATGCCTCGTTGTCGGTTGTGCTCGCAAAGATGTTTATATGATTGTTTATTGCTTGATCGAGCACATACAGGGCTTTTGTTGGTTTAGTTGTGCAACTTGTAGCCAGATAGCCTCAGAAGAAGTTGTCTTTTAAGGCTTCTTCCGATCGTCTCATGCCTTGATTTTTGAATGGTATCACAGATTCAGAGTGTATGTTTCGAATGTAGATGGAATATCTCAGCCAAATATAAAAAATTATGGCTGTATGACGTTTTAGGTAACATGCATAAATTGCAATCTAACTTTGTTTAGCAAATGTTGAACCTAGAAAACTGAATAAAGACTATTACACATTCCACAGCACCGCCCCGTCATAAAGTATATATGATAAGACTGTATTGAGGAGATGGCATGCCTAATGCATATAGCATTACCCACAAAAGGAGTGTAACATCATAACACATTTTCGTTTGTTTGCTCGTCATCGTAACTTGTCGGCAGATTAGTTTCTGCGAGCCAGAACAGACTCCCCTTGCATGAAGGTCGAAATCTTGTTGTGTGCAAATCAAGATCTGGCCAAGATGGGTTGATAAAATCGAGATATGTTATGAATCGGTCAGTTTGCGGGACGCTGTACACATAGTTAAGGATTAAAACCGAATGGAATGGCACGAGAGCTTTATTGCAATCAATGATATAATACACTGTGAAAGTGAATACACCGACCGATCGACTTGGCTCGCTGTAGTGTTGTGATTACATGGGTACTATCTCGTGTCCATGTCTGCCGCAGATTGTGCTTCTTCCTCTTCGTCGACTTCCTCTATTCGTGCACTGGTGCTGTATTTTGAGAACGATGATTTCGTTACCAGAGACGCTGCTTGTAAAGATCGCATTACTGTATTGTTATCAGAATTGTTGTTGTTATTGACCTGAATGATAGGAAATTGAATGGCTCTCGCCTGTGGTCGTGGGCCGTCTGGAGGAGCTTCTATCACGTAATTGTGAGTTTGCACCGTTAGAGAGCCTTTTCGCAGCAATTTAGAGTAGTCTGCGGGTTGGGGTTGATGGTTAGCTTTTGCATTTCACACAAAGCAAGACAGTGTACATACGTAGGCCACATGCATTGCAGAGGGTCCTAGCACCATCAGGACCACGTCTCCATTCAGGCGTATCAGTGGTATTACAAGAGTGGCACCGATGACCCACCATACTGGTTCTCTACATCAAGTTGTTAACAAACAGTTGACATGACGTAAATACAAGCATGCTATGAATTACACTTCGTCGTCGATATTTGGGCCTGGCGTTCTTTTGAAGGTTTCGAGCTTGTCGAATCAGCTTGTATTCTTCCATTGTCGATTCATTGCCCTGTGCACATCATTAGCATCATGGCAAGGCAGTAGGCAATGCATAGCCAACTTACACTAGGCGGCGCTGAATCTTCGTCATGAGTATACTCCATCTGTCTCGCAGTGCTGTTATCACTGTTGCCAGTGCTATTGTTATTCACAGCCGGCGAATCTATTGATATGCTGCTTGCATTCAGATCGTCGTCCTCTAAGCGATCCTTTAGGGAATTTAGAGAGTCAAGCATCTCCTCAGCTGTGAAGAAAACTTGATCTATGATTTGATTTCGCTCTGATTCTCTTAGTGGATCGGTTCGGTATTTTCCTATTCTTTGATAGATGGAAGAGCATTGTTCGATGAGCTATTTAAAATACACATCAGCAGCCGCATAATACAGAGCCAAATCATAATAATTACTTGTCGCATCAGTTTGCTGTTGTCGCTTGATGGCGACGAGTACTCTGCATGTCGAATCGACGATTGAGGTACCGGCTGTATTGGAGTCACCGAGTGAATGGGAGGCGCTGGCAGAATTGGAGGTAGATGACTAGATTGCGTCGGTGGCGAAGAAGGAGGAGGAGGAGGTTGATTATGCGACGAGGGTAGTGATCGTGGCTGTGGCAGTGAAGTAGAGGAGGAGGAGGACGACGACGACGGCGGCGCTATCGCTGATATAGGTTGGTATTGCTGATATGACGATGGTAATGAAGTTGAAGATGAAGACCTCGATTGAGGAGCTATTGGTCTTGGAGTATTAAATATAGATGGCGTAGATTTTGCTTGATTAAAAGAAGGATGGGAAGATGTTATATTGCGTTGATCTGCATGATCTGATGAAGGATAGTCCAGCGCTGGAGGCGGTTCGTGTTGTTGGTGCTGCTCCCCAACAGCACCGTACGCTTTTAAATATTGGTGTTGCATTAGATACTGTAGCTGGTAAGGATGTCTATTGCTCTTTGCAGAATTATTTACATTGACGGGGGGTAGCGAATGACTAGAATGATGTCTGTTTTTTAAGCAATCAAAGCCTGGCGCATAGTCTTATTTATTTACCTATGTTCAGAGGGTGTTGAAATGGTGGAAATTGAGGAAGCAGAGTCTGTTCTCTCGGGTGTCGCATCGATACATATTTTTGAAATGTCCATTTTCTTGCTGCCTCTTTGTATTGTGTATATCCTGTCAGAGAAAGCTCCACATGCAAATTTGAAAGAAGAACAAAATAGAGAAGAAAAAGGAGAGAAAAGGAAAAGAAAAAGAAAAACATAGAAGACGGAGGGGGTTCTTTTTAATCCTTTTAGAATGAACCCGCTTTTCGCCTGGTCGTCCAACATTTTGCACCAAGAAATCACTGTATGTGAAAATTCCTTTCGAGTCACAAGGAGGCAGAGGGTAAGGTTCCATTTGATTTGATTTGATCTTCAGTCTTTTTCCAATATCGAGATTATCTTCATTCCTAGTTAGTGGCTACTGCAACAGAGGGCGGTTCTATCTAAATATATCCAATGTTTCAAAACGAAATAGGCCCCCGGAAATATACAAGCGTAATACACAGACTAAGCCTGGAATAGGGATATCGCGATTTCATATATACCCTACACTAAATGAGTGGATTGCTTGTGCATTCATGTTTGCTACTAGTGGCATTGGGTATTGTAGAGACACCTGAAACCAGCTCCTCAGCCTGTATATGCATTATGAGGGAGACATTGCAGCCCGTACTATTTGAGTTTTCACAGTGAGAAGGGATCACACATGTGCGTGGTTGGTTTTGGCCCATGCCGGTCTTGTTCTTCCATATTTCATGGACATTTCCGACCTAGATCTAGTGCTAAACCTGTGCATACACGCTATAGATCTGATTCGGCTTACCCTGTTGTTTTACTATAAAGAATTTTCTAGAATGAGACAGAGCATTTGAAACAGCTAATACAGAGCAGCAAGCAGTGTAAAGCAAGCTGTTTTGCCATCTCTACATGTGCCTGATTTTAGCATGCATCCCCTTGCCTTCTCTGGGATACAACATCTCGCTTGCTTTTCTGTGCTACAACATTCCATTTAGAAACGGAACGGTATCGAGATAGTGTGTGCCGCTCCATTGGTTCTCTATGGGGAAAACTTTTTTTATTGGAATTAAAATGAATGCAGCTTAGTCCCACATTTGACAATTTTCAGCATCTTTATTATTTAAGCGATGTTTTCTTGTGCGATTTTGAATACACCAACGAGAGCACTTAGTTGGATCTGTTCGTTTGCGCCTTCTCCTAATCTGTATTCTATATCGGCTAAATTCTTCAAGATGAATATACGCGATTTTGCTGGAAACTCAATCAATCTGGCATAGTTGTACACTTCGCCCACAATGTCCTGTAAAGCTAAGCCTGATTCTCTCTTTAACTTTTCGATATCTAGATTAAAAAAATCGCCATTAAATCACAATGACATATCGCATCCAGTGTGCCTGCTTACTAGAGTACGCGGTTGTAAATTCTTCTGCCATCATCCATTTGGTAATACGCTCGATATCCTGAGGTTGGGGGTGGCCTGTGCAGTTGTAGATGGCAGCCTCGTCGATGCGGTCGTACGCAGCATGGCAGGCCTGCAAGATGTTCAGTGCTCGGCGCATGTCGCCCTTGCTGAGTCGCAGCAATGCCTTCTTTCCGTCCTCTGTCAAGTTGACATGTTCGGCATCGATGATTGTCTGCAGTCTAGAATCAACTTGCTCCATGGATAAAGGTGCAAACCGAAATCGTGTACAACGAGACTGAATGGCTGGGATGATTTTACTGACATAATTACAGATGATGCAGAATCGAACGTTCTTGGTATATTTCTCTATGACACGACGTAAAGCAGATTGAGCCTGATTTGTCATGGCGTCGGCTTCATCCAGAATGATCAACTTGAATCCGGAGCTGTAGATGTTTCTGGTGCTAGCAAAATTCTTGATTTGTTCTCGCACAACGTCAATACCACGGTCGTCTGAGGCGTTCAATTCCAGAATCATCGCCTTGAATCGCTCGCCGTACAGCTTTCGAGCACACGCAAGAATGGTGGTGGTTTTACCTGTTCCAGGTGGTCCGTAAAACAGCAGATGAGGGAGTCTCTTTCTATCAATGAATGTCTCGACTGGCACGCATGTTAGTTGTGAGTGACGGACGATCATGAAGCAACGGTGATCTTACTTGTAGAAGTGATGTCTTCGTGAGATACAAGGTCGTCCAATGTTTGAGGTCTGTACTTTTCTACCCAAGGCAGGTTGTCTAGCTCATCAGTGACAGCCAACATCTTCTCCTTTCCCTTGCCCTTGCCCTTGAAGACAGGTGTGTCGATGTCCATTTGACTCATTTTTATGGTGTTGTAATGTGGGTTGAAAAAGAGTTCATTTTATCGCGCTTTGATGCGCGTGTCTGAAAATTTTGGTGCTTGATCGTCACCTCGTCAGTGACGTGATTGTATAGGCGCTTTATCATCTCAATGCTCTGTACTGGATGATGGATCAAATATCATTCATCTGGCATTTAGCATAGTTGATGGTAATCTGTTCTTCTAGTGCTCAGATGGCATGTATTCATCGAATTTTTTCAGTTTGGACCATTTACATTTGTCAAATAGCGTCCAATTTGAATCTTAACTGTCAGCCACATTTTGAAATCTGTGTGTTGCTGTTGATCGCCTAAATAACCCAAAAGCTATAGCAAATATAGTATATTTGCGCTTTAACATCTAAGCTAAACAGAATCTCGTTAAATACTCGTTAGCGATTATCAGATTTATCAAAAAAAAAAATGCTTGACAAATGGTCATCTCTTGAAGATTCTAATCCAATCCGATCCAATACTTGGAATCTTTAAAATTGTAAATTGAAATCATATTTTCACCATGACATCGTATCAATGACATACATGAGCCAACATGATATACCATCGATCTCTATGCTTTCAAAAAACAGTACTATTTCAAAGCTACGAGAGCTGCAATCCCCACCCCCCCCCGAACTATGGTCCTACGTTCTAATGGGGAGTGCACAGCTCGCGTCTGCAGCGGGCTGAACCGATTAACCCAGCAATATTCCAATAGTAAGGAAGGTTTTGTAAGAGTTAGGCGGGAGGAATCTCACCCTTCGCTTATCCGCCAAATGACACAATGTCAATCAATCGGTTCGAATGAATGTATCAATTTGATATTTAGAAGTGAAGCTCGATGCTGAATTGTAAGTCCTGATATTTGCCTTGAACTCCTTTGCAATCGCATTGTTCCTGATCAGCAAATCTCTTCCCTCTGCTGGCATGCGTCTCACAGGAGCAAGCATAGCCTGACCGTTTGCACAACATATCTGAAATTGAGACAATATCAAACTCAATTCAAGCTTCTTATGTGTCCCTCTTGTCCACATAATACACTGCTTCGCTAGATGATATACTACAGACCATCAGATCAAATGTTATTAAGCGCAATGTTCAGTGAGCAGCCCTCAAATGTATTTACCACTGTAAAATCAAGAATTTAAATCGCTTGTATCTCGCCAACATAGCGGGATCTCGGCCTCAAAACAGGTGCCATCGTGTTCTACGACCTGACATTAGGTTAGGAACCACTTTTCAGCGATTTTTAGGGGATCGAGTTGATCATCGATTTTTGGCCATTTCAGCCCTATGGTAGCAAGGGAAAAATTGATGATTTTGAATGATGGACATTTTCACCTCGAAAATGAAGTTTTCTACTATGGTGTTCCTATGCTCAAAACAATCGTAGAAACGCATTAGAGCATGTAAAAGTGTCTTACAACCAATTTATTATACGGGGTTTAGACTTTTCCTCCAAAAACGTGTTTTGCTTTTTTCGACAGTTACTCTTCACAAACCCAAAGGATC
>JAXQGS010001039.1:0-12601 GCA_037040325.1 Mucor sp. M7501 | reverse complement strand
GTATTTGAACCCCCGCCTAACGAAAAAACAGAGGGAAACCCTCGCATTTTTTTCTAGGATTTTTGTGTGTGTCGAGCGCATCTAAGCGATCAGATTGGCTGAAAGGCTGTATAACAAGTGAGATAAATCATTGTAAACATCGCAATAAAATTAGACTTTATAATGACGTTAGAGCGTTAAAAGTAACATGTTCTTATATCAGTTTTTTGCGCTAATTAAGCTTGTGCAGTTGGATTTCTTGTAGCTAGCATGGTTGTTAATAAATTTGTGATTTAGTAAATTTTTTGATTTTGAGCAGTTGCTACTACTAGTGAAGCCTTAGGATTACTGTTTGAGTGTTGGCTGGATATTTAGTCAAAGCTGTTGACCGTACTTTGGTCGAATAGAGCGGGTTAAAGTTGGGCTCGTAAAAGGCGATATCGATGAGTAATGGCGAAAAATGCTCAAGATGGCTACAGCAGTATGTTATGTAGTAGCAGCATAATTCAGCAAACATTCATAATTACCCAAATTAGTGCAAAGATTAGCCAGCGGGATCGCAACCAATTATGGCTGCCCAAGCACGTAACTTCATAATATTTCAGAAAAGGCACATTGGATTAGGGTAAAGCGAAGACCATTCGATAAATCTAAACTAAATCCAGCGTGCTGCAATGTTTATTGGTACCGGATAGACAATTTCTTTAAATTACTATAAATCATTCACTAAAGATCATTATTCATAATTTCAAAGAATAAAAAACAGAGTTATCAAGATGTTGTGAAAAAGTGCATATGTGATAGTAGCATCAGTGTATAGGATCTTAAAATAGACTATATTCTTCGTTTGATCTACGATTTTAGAGATTAAAATGGTCATAACAATGGCGGGTTTCACATTTGAGATTGCAACTTGGAGCCAACCAAAGATGTAGACAGTACGTTTGAGATGAACAATGGCTTTCTTGAGAAAATGGCTGTCAAACTTGTTCATCATTGTTGCAAAAGATATCTTCACTGGAAATTATTTTCGGATCAAGATAAATGACAATACACCAGACAGTAATGTTGACGATAATGTGAAGCGAGGAATCAACTCAATTACGTTAGAACCACCAAGAATCTTGACCTTGAGCACATACTGTCCAATCTGTGGAATGATGAGCCTTGTACCATTGCATAATCTTCTTTCAAAATTGAGGTTGCGAAAGAGCATGACAGTGATTTTTTTTATAGGGGATACTGTAAATTTTATTTCATTGTTTAGAGTCCAACAGATGAGAGCATGACAGTGAGACGAACTTTGAGATCCAGAGCTACTGGCGAGAGAGTTTGCAAATACTCTGATGGATACCTCTCTTCAGTGTTGGTCAGATCAGATTGTACAGTGTCGGCAGAGTACAGAGTGGCCATTTCACCGATGACATTTCCCATCACCTTGCTGTTGATGGCATCGACGTTGACATTCTTTGAGCACAGGATGACTCTTTCTTGAAAATAGTCGCTATTTTCCAAAGGACGGCGAAGAATCACCTTGGGATAGATGTCTTCAATGAACTGATCAAGATCAGTCATCTGCCTCAAGAAAGAGGGCGAAGCAATGCTACCAATCATGGATGGCTCGTAAGACATTCTACCAATCCAATCCACAAAATGCCTGTCAGTATCATTGGAATTGGCCAGCCTCATATTCACCGTAATCTTCAGTTTCTGCAGTCTAGGCCACAATATAGACGACATGAGAGAAGCAGCAACGATTTCCGGACGACCATCTTGCTTGACGACAGGAGGAATCTAGGCAAAGTCGCCACCAAGAACGACAGGAATACCACCAAAGAGGATACCATCATTACTGCTGCAGATGTCACAAAGTGTACGGTCAAGAGCTTCAAAGCAATAGCGATGTTGCATTGGCGCCTCATCCCAGATAATCAAAGCTGTGTCTCGGATGAGTCCAGCAAGGTCACTATTTTTGTTGATGGCGCAGGTAGATTGTTCATGCAAGTTCAGTGGAATGGCAAAGCGAGAGTGAAAGGTGCGCCCGACGGGCAACAACAATACCGGACGAGGCAACACAGATAACAATCTTCCCTTAGCTTCTATAGAAGTGACAGAGAGTGTTGTAGACAAAAGTTTTGCCTGTGCCAGCTGGACCTTGCAGACAGAAATGCGAGTCGTTGCCACTGTTGTTGATTGAGGCGGTAATGATGTCAAAGACATGCTTTTGGGTGGTGTTCATCAGAGCATACTTTTGCTGGTACGGAAAAAAAGCTTCTTGGTCTTGCAGAGACGACGTTTCATTCAGGACCAACGAATTGCGCTGTAATGTAGTTACATTCATAAGTCGATTTAAAAGACGGTTAGAAAGAAAAAAAAGTGTCTCTTATATCCAAATTTTGATAAACTAAATAGCCGTAAAAGACCTGAAACTGGGTCTACATGCTCGGAAAGGTATTGTCTTTTATACAGTAATATCACCAATCCGTGTCGATAAAGCACAGAAAGCCATAGTAGGTAGAACATTTCACCGAAGCTGTCGTCTAAATCCAAAAAACATGCCCAATAACGAGAACAAACCCTTAAAATGTATCCTACAACAATGTCAAATTTCAAAATGCAAAAGTAAGCGATTGGGGTCTACAGGGTGACACCGGTTGAGATTGAGCGTAGCGAAAGCAATTCGACGTCTATATGGTGTCTTTTACAGCACTATACAAAAGACGGTTTCCAGGGCAAAAAACAGACGGTGCAGCAGCAGCAGCAGCAGCAGCAGCCTCAGCTGGGATTGAATGCTACAGGTGCGTGCCACTGGCCGTCTGGATCATGAAAATGGACATTCCAAAACGTTTCAGGGGCAATTACACAAAATGTTGTTATTGTAACAGCAGGTGTTTCATTAAAGTTTTCGATGTAAAATTGAACAAGAAATTCAATGGTGCCAATTTCAAAGCGATCACAATAGTCTGTGGAGAGTAACCGTCGAAAAATGTAAAACACGTTTTTGGAGAAAGGGTCTAGAAACACAAAAGTAAAGTGGTCAAAAGACACTTTTAAATGCTATAGTGCGTTTCTACAGTTATTTTGAGCATAGAAACACCTTAGTAGAAAACTTCATTTTCGAGGTGCAAACCTCCATTATTCAAAATCATCAAATTTTCCCTTGGTAGTACAAGGCAAAATTTGACAAAAATCGTTGATCCACTCGATCCCCCAAAAAACTGCTGAAAAGTGATTCTTAACCTAATGTCAGGTCGTAGAACACGATCGCGCCTGTTTTGAGGCCGAGACCGCGCCTCGTTGGCGAGATACAAGCGATTTAAACTCTTGATTTTACAGTGGTAAATACATTTGAGGGCTGCTTACTGAACATTGCGCTCATAAACATCTGGTTTGATGGTCTATAAATTATCAACCGGCAAAACAGTGCATCATGCGATCAAGAAGAGGGACACTCAACAAGCTTGGATCGGGTTTGACATTGCCTCAATTTCAGATGTGTTGTGAAAATGGTCAAGCTATTATGCTTGCTCCTTTGAAACAATTACGCCAGCAGGCGAGAGATTTGCTGATCAAGAACGATGCCATCGTAAAAGAGTTCAAGGCAAACATCAAAACTCATAAATCAGCATTGAAATTTATTTCCAAATATCGAATTGCTACATTAATCTGCTAAATTGATTGATTGACGTTGTGTCATTAGGCGAATAAGCGAAGGTAGACTCTTTTTTACTCTAGTTCGGGGAGAGGAAGTGGATTAGAGCTCGCTGTCAATAAAGAGGCATCTAGAATACACAAACCTACATTTACACTTACATCTACTGTACTCATATACTCTAAGTTGCCACCAATTCATGCCTGAAATCCTCAAATCTTTCCGAGTTTCATCGGGCGGTGGACATGAAACTGTCTCCAATCTCCAAATTCGAATTAGAAGACTCTAGGCAGTGATTTTAGGAATACAAGCTTTGGTGGATTCAAAAGTGTCTCTTGTTTTAAAGTTCTTATTTTAGGCCGGAATCGTCTCTTAAATCCAGAAACTAACAGTAGTTGCATCATGAAGTGCGGCCAAGCAGTACACTTACATGGCAAAGTGATGTATGCTTTGCCCAGCATTTTAGGATTAGCGTCAGTAGCACCGAGAGTACGAGAAACACCCTGATGACGAACAGCCAGATCAAGATGATCCGACTGGTTAGCCTTGATTTAGTGTAGCATAGTTTGCTGACAAACATCCCAAAAATCATCGATCACGTATTGTTGGAACAAACGTCTTGACAGAAATGCAGTGACCTTTGATCTATCAATGCTAGTATGCAATCTGAATTTAGAATGCACACCGAGTGAGTTTGTTGTTGTCTCCTGTGGTCTTTGTTCATTTTGTCCCTGTTCTCGAACCGCTGCAGCATCAACATCCATGGCATCAACAGTGAAAACAAGCAATTGAAAGCGACGGCCTTGCTGCTATCCACATTCACCACCTCTTAGAAAAGCCAGCCCATAGTGGAGAGGCATGTAGGCAGCATGCGTCTCATTGATTCTCCCAAAAAAAACCTCTGGCATTGGCATCCAAATGGTTGCGATATGTGCTGGTGATATCTCTAGACTTGTTTTCAAGATACTCAATGGGAATGATGGCCGCAATATAGTCGAGCATTGGCAGGCTCGAAGCAGCCAGACTTCATCAACAATCAATCAGATCCAGTCTCACAATATTTGTAGGTTGATGAGGCGAATATGGGCATTCTAATTGACGTTGTCTTGGGCTTGTCATTTCTCTACTTTGCGTACAATGTGACGAGAGTGCTTGCGAATGGCCACATACAGATTGCAAGAACGACGATCTGGATTAACGAGCATTTCACCTATTTTTTCTATGATGGTGTCATCTAAATGCTGATTGTTATGAGGGTTTGCACATGGTAAGGGGGTAGCCTTACTCAGGGTCGCAGATCGCCGACAGAGTGTACTGGATATTTAAATTGTCGTTGAAGATGCTTAGTAGTAGATGAATTCAAAAATTGTAACATGCTGCGAAAAATATTCGGAAATGTTTGTTGGATGATATCAATCAGTATAAAAAAAATTGTTATTTTTCATTTTCTTTTTTAATTTTTCATTTTCATTATTTAGGGGGGGGCTCGCTTCTTTTGTGATGCCGAGCTCGCATCTGAAAATGCCCAACTTCTTTACTGACGCTGTGCGGGACGTCCGGCANCACTTCTTTACTGACGCTGTGCGAACGTCCGGCATCCACTTCTTTTTCTTACAGTCGCTGTGCGGACGACTGAACCGTTACTTGTTTATATAGACGCTGACGGTCAAACGTCTGGTAGAAATTTGACTCGAATTGAACATTTTTATACGGTCCCTAAAGATGACACTAGTCAAGTTGTGGGTTTCTTTTTTTCATTATTGCACATTATTTCTAGAGTTGAGAATTGGCAAGCTTACATTTTTACAATGTCAATGCTTCATCTCATTTAAACAAAGCATAATGCTTTGATTGACAGATGGTCTTTTGAATCCTCAGTCCTGCTCAACAAGTTAAAGAGACATCGCCTTCAGTTTATTATATTGTCCATTCCACGGCTACAAAAGTATACCACTATGTTACGCTATAAAATCTGGGAAATTTTATTTATAGAAATTCCCTTTTCCTCCTTTTTTCTTCTTTTTAGTCTTAATGTGTACAATCATAGTGTTGTTACATGTTATGGGCATGATGAAATACATATCAAAGGAGAGATGAAGTCGTAGTTCCAGCCAATGCTGTCTGTTGCGCTTTGCAAACAAAAGGTAATTCCGTTGAACGATGCATTAAATTCCATATCATCTCATTCTTCCTGCTACTATGCGACATCAACGACATTCTCTCACCTTTTGTTATATCCTACAGTTGTTGTAGAACCCCATCCTTGATTTGTTGCACCACATCCATCCAAAACAATGGCGTCGAACGAAGGATCATACGGACTGGAGCTTGCCAAGTGTACACAGCACAGCGATGGGAGCAGTGGTGTGCGATTTCGAGACATAATTGATGTATTCAAAGCCAAAAGAACAGCAGGCCTGGATAATATCACCAACCACAACAGTGAGTCACCAAAATGCAGAGACGACACTGTAGCTCTCCAGGTGGATGCATTATTGGGACAGAGGAAAAACAAGTGGACAACATCTTTTTTATTACCACAGATTGGGCAGCAGCAGGCGTTTGGTTGGGATGGTGCGGATGAGGAAGCGTTAGATGACATTATTGCAGTGGACAAAGCTCAGGGGGGGCAGAAACCGAACGAGATTTCTGTTGAACCAGGTAATCCTAATGGTGTGAATTGCGATGCATGCAGTGCGAAATCTTTTGCTTGAACTCTGTTGCGTGAGGCCTTACAGACTATAGTAGAAATTATGCGAGTCCATGCATGTTTTGCAGGTAATGTCAGTTGTGCGGTTGGTGCCTTCCTGAGCGGATTGCAGTATAAGCCGGTAAGAAAAAAGTTGGATACGAACTTTGGTTTGATCGATTTTCTCTAGAATTTTGTTGCAAGTGCGTCAAATGTCGTCTGGATTGAATAGCTGGTGGCACCTTTGAGAAAGTGGTAAACGGTTGCAGCAGTATGGCTTCGACTAGGTGGGTTAAGCTGATAAGAGTTCTGAGATTGGCTGGTTCTCTATTGTGTTAGAGGCTGTCAACTGATTTGTAGAAGATTCTTACTATAGGCGTCATATTTAGTGGGGGGGCCAGTGATTTTGTGAGGATGACAAGCAATGGGATTTGGACAAGCGCTCTCTCTTTCTTCGACGTATTTACTAGCATAACCAGCATGAGGTCCAAGATGTGTGGTGAGTTGGTTGGATGAAGGAGCGGCTGGACTCAAGATTACTTGCTGCTGTAGTGAGACACCATCATGTAGAACACCTAATAATCCACCTCATGCCTTTGGATTGGTTAATGTCGGCCAAAAAGTAACAACAGGGAAGACGCCTTTCCGCAGACACGCAGTGCAAATCGACTAACTCGCTGCTTGGATGACGTTACTTTGAGCAAATGGGGTCACTCGTAGCACGTACCAGCATTCGGTCACGATGAGGCTTCTTTTTACTGTTGTAGCTTTATCATCAACGTAGAAGCTTCGGACACTATGAATCTTGACGGTGTTCTATGATTATTGACCAGACTACCAACAAACACCTCCTGTTGTTAAAGTGATTGCAGCAGAGAAAACTAGAGATAGATGACGGAATCCGATATGAGGAGGGCAACGAACTCTTCATAGGTGAAGCGGGCGAAACAAGGCGAGATGTACAGCGAGAGTGTGTCGCCAGACTTCCAATTTTTGTGGGCAAGACAAGAGGAAGTGTTCCACGGTTTCAATGGGAGGAGAAGCGCCAGATGGTGCAGAGCGGCAATGACGACAAGTAGGAAGGAAGTTAGTGGGTAGCCATTGATATAGCAGTTGACAGGTAGTAACTTTTTCATTCAGAATCCGGAACCAAGCATTGCGAGCAGACCAAGGAATCTGGAGAGCCCAGAACTGTTTCCATTTGGCAGCACCTAGAGGAGATGAGAAAGAAGGAGTGTTAGAAAGTAAAGGAAGTAATTTATAGCCTTGATCAACCAGAGGAAACACAAGGAATGTATGAGACTCAAAAGAAAATGATGATGCCAGGAGCGAAATGAGGAGGCTGGAGACGTAGTTGATCCTTTCTTCAGAATAACTACTAGTGATGGTGTCAGTGTCAATGTGGTGCATGGTTGGACGAGGTATCAGTCGAAGCGAATTGAAGTGCAAGAAATTAGTGAACAGCATCTGCTGAGAGTTGATGTACGCAATGGCGCGACGACTGGTGTTCGGTTGGGACGCGCGGCAAGCAGGAAAAAGGAGCGACCAGTGGTATGTAGGATATGCGGGCGTGGTGAGGAAGAAGTTAAGAACGATCCGGATATAAGGCAGCGACGTCTTGGCAACCGGTGTTGGATCCGAGGGGTGTAACAGCGGATGCAGCCAACGCCACTGAAGGGCATTGATCTGCAACGCAGGAACCAAGAGACCAAGGCAGCCTTGAGATCGTTGTAGACACAGAGTGCTGAATGAGAAACGGATTAGTTTGGCATCTTTATTTACAAACGAGGCACCGAGCTGTTGTAGCTGTGTAATGTCGGCCGCAGTAATATAGCGGGTGTGTCAGTATGGAACGAAGGAATGGTTCAATAGCCAGAGTGTCGTACAGAATGGAAGATATAGAATTATTTTGCTTCCGGCCTCGCAACTTCAAATTAAATCATGGAAATAGCAATAACCAACATAAAGACAATGGTGACAAGTCATCCCTTTGGTTTGCACGTGGAGATGAAGCGACAAGGAGGTGGATGATTCTCTTATCAAAGACTTTGCTAAGAGGAATCTAACGGTCGAAGCTGACAAAATCAAGCGTTGGTGCCCGCGTCTGTGTGGATCACCTTACGGAACTTATTGGGAAATTCAAGGCACCTTCTTTTAAAGGTGAAAAGCTCAGTGAGTGGAACATGTTCCGGATACAAGAGTTGAAGGGCTTGAGGATGGGCACAGAGGTCTACAACCAACGTAGAAAGAAAGTTGAAGCTGTTTGTAAGACGTTCTCTGCTGACCAGAAGCAGGTCTACAAGCTCCAGGGAAAGGACCGCGAGAATCGCCAAAACTACGGTGTCAATGCTCGGTACAAGCATTTCAAAAAGCATTGGAAGTAGTTTGAGAAAGCTTCCAACTTTATGCGAACAAACTATCGCACTCACCTTGTTATCTATCGATTAACAGATACCGGGAATGATAGTAAGTAACTGAGCAGCTATACCAAAGACTGACTTACAAAAACTCAAGTAAAGTACATTCAGGTTACAAGATGATTTGAATTATGAAATTGTTGAGTTTTTGGGATGAGTGGAGTCAGATAGCCTCTGTGATAATACTATTTAAATCATAATCAACTTTGCTACTTGTGCTCCTTATGTGAATGCCAAGGAACATCTACTAAAAGCAATCTGATATATTTCAACTTAAAAAAATAGAAACGAACAATTGCGCATCAATTTCTCAAGTCTAAAAAATATCACCTTCTAAGAATTTGGCTAGCCTCCTTCGGCAAGGCATACATTGTCAGCACCACAGACATTGCTCGCTCCTTCTTCTTCAATATTCACATAATACAGATATTTTTTACCAGTAGCTTGACGAACCAAATCTTCCTCAAGTCACCGCTATCTCTACTCACCATAAAGGCAGGAGGGGTGGCTCTTGCCACACGGCTCAACAGCGCCTTCGCGATGCTGAAGCGGCGATTGACATCAAGTATCCTCAGCTTGACAAAGTCAGAGGAATCTTTCTGGTAAAGAGACTGAAGCTATTTGCCATAATTTTCCCAGAATGGCGATCTCCTCTACATTTCTTTTCAGCGTGTGCCAATTGTTCAATGGGGTAGGCAAATCAAGCCCGTTCTCTGCGGCATACTTGCAGATTTTCTCAACTTCCCTTCCAACAGTTTCCCTTCTTTTTGTCTTCTTCTCCTCCTCCGTGTCTAATGAAGGAAACAAGTTAGTATCTTCAGCTTTAAAAAACTACCACCCTGCTTACTGTAATTGTTATCGACGAAGTCATTGATCATCGCAATGATGATTTCAGCTTTCTTCTTTAATGCATCGAGCGAGATGATGATCTTGGCAGCCTTAGCAGTACCTAGATTGAGTTTCTGTTAGATTCCAATGCTACAGGACACTTCTCCTACATCATTTACCAAGAGACCCGGGCAAAGAGATGTTATGCTCCTTCATCAAGATTGCAAAGAGCAAATGCTTAATGAAGTCATTCATTACGCCGTAATGAATTTCGATGAGGTCCTTGCAGTATTGTTGGAGCGTTGGATCCTCAAGAGAGGAGATGGCTGGATAGCCGTACTTTTCTATCATCTGCTGAATTTGCGAGGCCAGGAATTTCTTCTGTTGCAGATCTACGCCACTAAAGATGCAATAGTTTTAGAAAAAGATAGTACTTAAAGGTTTGTAAGCTTACCTTGCATCTGTCAACTTTTCTAAAAACAGGAGATCAATGCTCAACCTATAATAATAGGAATCTCTTGCAGTGGTGCTAGATCGCTCAGCTCGATCAATGAGCATTTTCACACCACTGGGAGTTGCAGGGATCATGACAATGTTGACATGCTCATGCCACTGCTTCTCCATCTCCAAATACTCCTCATTTGTCATGTTAAGCTCCACCACCTTCTTCATCGCCTTGTCAAACTTGGTCGAGATCTGCCCAGCTACTGTATTTTGTAATTAGTATTGAAGTTATAAAGTAGGGCAATATGCTTCTTCATTGTAACTTACGAAGCTCCAACATCTTGCTTTGCTTAAAGTAGTGGGTTACATCTGCCAACAATGCCTTTCTGTTAAACTTGCTCATCTGACGAATCATTGCAATAAACTTGTTGGCAGTGCTCCAGAAACGCTCAACACCTTCACCATCTAAAATTCAAATCAATCAATACTGAACTCGTACTTGCGTTTAATGTGCTATTGTCTTACCAGTATTTCCGCTGCCATCGACTACCTTAGGGTGAAATCTCACCTGACAGTGCATGCTATGGGCGTACGCATGAAAACTGTGACAAGGTAACGCGGATCCTTGTCCTTCAAGCTAGGCACGTATGCCTAGTACAGTATTAGAGTGTTTTGGCAAACCTTGATGCTTTTTCGGCGAGTCATCCACATACGTGAAATACCTGTTCTAAGTTCTACAACACACAAGGAACGTCACTGAGAAATGATTAAATTGCATCGTCGCTATCTCCATCATGGTCGTTTTCAATATCTTCTTCATTTTTCTCCAAGTTTTTTTTAGTGTTTTCTTTTGCGTATTCTTTTGCAATGTTTCGAAGGATTCCTCGGCGATTTTCTCAGCAGCTTCTTCAGCATTAGCAGCGCTACCACGATGAGGGATCTCTTAGAAGTCTTGCATACATCTCCCTCAAAGTCCTGCTGATGCCTTTGTCGGCTTTGTTGATGTAGTCGGCCACATAAGAGCAGCAAGCGTACGCATCAACTATGTACTGTAAATCCATGTTAGACTGAAACATGCTCAAGATCTTGCGATTATAGCCGTTCGTCAAGACTTGATTTGGTGTTCGGCGTATGAAGAGCTTGGTTGTTTTCAGTGTTGATCTGATGCTGTAAACATATTGACCAATATCCATCTCAATCGCCTGGAGGAACGCCTTAAACGTCATGGCCGAGTCAACCAATGTATCAGCATTGGCATCCATTTATCGTCTGATGCGCTTATAACCATCATGGAAATCAGCGAGCTCTTGATCTGTGATGATCTGTTCTTCCTCGTCGTTGAAAGGCCTCAATATTCTTGTGACATCCATGGGCAAAAATGGAATGTTAAATCGGCAAACGGTCTGATCTCCTCGTTTCCTTTTACATGTTGCAGTTTGCTTGTGAGTCTGTCTGCGAACAATTTCGTTCCAGCTTTCTTCAGTAGATTTCGTCTGGTAAGAAGTATGCGGGCTTCCATCCCATTCTCTTTCGCATGTGGTGATGCGATCCACAAAGTTGCACACATCAGCATCATTTTCCGTTGAATCATCTTTGATTTTCAGGGCATCCTCTAGCCAAATCAGTATATGGATATGTGGAGATCCGCGATGTTGGAATTAGACCCGAAAGAAATACTCTTTGATCTCTTGACCAAGGAAAGGACACTGGTACCAGATTTGTTCCAGGTCTTCTTCACTTCTTTGAATCGGTAGTCAAAGTAATAAGATGCACAAGTAACCGGGTCATCAGATTGGACCAGCCAAACCCTTTCTCGAGACGTGAGTTCTTTAGCTTGAGCAGCAGTGATCGGGTCATTGTCCACAATGCCTTTCAACATGGCCAGCAGCTCAGTCCACTTCGTTTCTGCAGCAGATAAAGTAATAAAGAACGTTGGAACCCCAAATTGTCGAATCATAGCCATCAGGTTCTTCTTCTCCGTCTTCCAGTACTCTGCTGATGAGCGGACGCCTTGCAGAACCTTATACGCCTGGTCTTCACTCAACAATGTTGGAAGATTGCCTCCCAAAATGTCGTTGACCGTGTGCGGTCTACCCGTTCTAGAGTTTGTGGTTTTTCTGAGAATCGTCCGCACGTTTCCAGCCATCTTCAAAAGCATCATTTTGCGGTCCATGTAGAGCAAATAGTCAGGTCTCATAACGGCCCTGCGATCATACCGTCGAGCAATTGATTTGCAGAGCGACGTATATGTTACCGATGGCAAGGGGTAGAGCTTTCGTTCCAATAAGACTTTGATAAACGATAGGTAGTCGCTGTCTCGATCGACAAGAATTGACAACCTAGGATCTCTAGTACATTCTTCACAGAAATAGAATATAATTGAATGCCGTTGTATGATAATATCTATTGTTTTATTATGTTTATGGGATCATTAAACAGGCTTATATTACCATAATTACAAACATTTGTATCACTCGCTGTCCAGTCTTTTAGCCAATCGAATCGCTTAGATGGGCTCGACACACACAAAAATTCTAGAAAAAAAATGCGAGGGTTTCCCTCTGTTTTTTCGTTAGGCGGGGTTCAAATACT
>JAXQGS010001038.1:0-12384 GCA_037040325.1 Mucor sp. M7501 | reverse complement strand
CAACTCGATCCCTAAAAAAACGCTGAAACGTGATCCATAACGTAATGTCAGGTCGTAGAACACGATTACGCCTGTTTGGAGACCGAGATCGCGCTTCGTTGGCGAGGTATAAGCGATATAAACTGTTGATTTTACAGTGGCAAATACATTTGAGGGCTGCTCACTGAACATTGCGCCTATTAACATCTGGTTTGATGGTCTGTAGTTTATCATGTAACGAAACAGAACATTATGTGTACAAGAGGGACATGCAAGAAGCTTGGATCGAGTTTAATATTGCCTCAATTTCGGATGTATTGCGCAAATGTTCATGCTATGTGAGAGATTTGCTGATCAGAAACGATGCGATTGCAAAGAGAGGGGGGGTGGATGACAGCTCGTAACAATAATAAAATTCAATGTGTTTAGCATTTGTTCAGAATGCCATCATGGCAATAGAGTTCAATAGACAGTTATTTTCATGTAAATGTGCATTCCCGCATCATTCGCTACTCTGTGAGCATAACTTTAAGAGTTTATTCATTTATTTACACATGTACATTGCGCTTTCATTTAGAAGCTGGGTCTTTCAGGTGTCTGGAAATCCAAATCCCAAAAGCCGGGTGGGGTTTTGGCGCGCTGATTGCGATGTTGCCTGTGTCTGGAATTCTGTTGAATGCGATCTTCTCCTGTCAATTCCAGCTGTTGTCCGTCAATGTTTGCCGTGATTGTCTCGGTACCGTAAAACTAGTTTGCCGAATGAGCATCAACATACACACAAATACAGGAAAATATACTTACATTGACACATGCTGTACAGGTTCCTCCTATCATGTTGCTTCTATCCTTACGATGATTGTCATTACAAGTTGTAAAAGTGGGCGTGCCTGGAGCTGAATTAGACTGCGCTACTCGTCTCACTGTGGATGTTGATGCAGTCGTAGCGGGTGTGTTGTTTTTTGGCTTCTTTCTGATCGTTGTGGTGTTTGCACTTATATGAGTTGCTTGATCTGGCACATTTTCAGCCGCAGAGGTTATATCAATATCAACTTGCTCTTGCTTGACTTCAACAGCACGGCCCTTTTCTTTGCTGTCTCGTATCAGCACTTGATCCCTACTGTTTGTTTTGTCTGATAGTGTGGCTGATAATTGTCTCTTTAAAGGTATTTTGTTGGTATTTTCGTTGGGTTCATCTGCAGTGCTAGATGATGTACGTTTGGTTGGTACAGTTGGAGATGGCGCTGACTGCGTTGATGCGGGCGAAGATGCAGCTGGCGATGTCGTTTGGTCGTAGAGCATTGTATTCAATGACTTTTGCATCAGATTGGGCTTTCGCTGGTATACAGTTTTTGATTTCAAGGTTGGTTTTGCTGTGGAGCCCACCCTATTTATTCGTGTGAGTATATAGTCTATAGCACAGATCAGAGACTTACTGTTGCAGCATTTTTCGATAATCAGAATCTAGTTTTGAGTATTTACTGGTTATACCTTTTAAAGGAGATGTCAGTACACTATGTATAGAGTAATAACTGTACGCCTACCATTGATTTTTTCCAGCAGTGCGATCTCCTTTTGGTTTCTTTCCTCTGTCGACCTTTTTTCCTTCTGGATGTAATCAGTAATTGTAGTCTCTAACTCCAGTATCTTGCTACCCTGGGAATATATTTTCAATTGTTGTTCTATCGATGATTTAAGTTGGCCAACTGTTCAGCAATAATCTGCACAAATCTCTTTCTCACCTTGATTCTCTCTGATCAAGAAATTCATTTTATCCTTGACCACCTGGCTAGTGTTTGATGTGTCCGACGTCAATTGCAAGTTTTTGGCCTGTAATTCAGCAATGCTGTCTTGAAGCTCTGTATGCAATGGCCATCAGCACAGATGCTTATAGTCCGTCAGCCAGCGTCCATTACCTTGTATGATGCCGCTCTGATGATCGATGTGGGTTTCCAGCTCGTCTATTTTGATGTTCAACTCCTCCACCACTGCGTCTCCGTTCTTGGCCAGCTGATGGAAAGACGCCATGTCCTTGTAGTGGTTGGATAGCTGTTTCCATTTCTCGATCTCAGAAGCATCCTGCGTCTGCTGCTCTATACGTTTTCGCTCGATTTGATCCATTTCATGCTTCATTGACTGTTGTAGCGATTCAATGGAAGAGGCTGATTTTCTTTCCATCTCGGCTATCTGTTTGTTTTTGCCATCTCGCACAATCCTCACTGTCAGTCTCGATCTCTTCAATTGCAGCTTTAGATACGCTATAAAAAACGTGTTAAATTGACGTGGAAAGGGGTGGGCGAGCCCATGATCAATTCATCCTAACCCAGTTCCCAGTCTTTATGTTCAATGGAATCTTTGTCGGCAGGCTCTTGTCTGGAAAGATTGCTGAGGTCATTCTGTATATGTCTTGGAGGAGGAGCCGCACTCATGTGTATATGTGTGTTTTGCGAAAAGAGTAAATGAAAGAAAGACTGTGCAAAATCTCTTTTTGTGATTTGGGCATTTCATTGAAATGTGTGACTTTATTGAAGCAGGTACTACTCATCAGAATCGCAGAGGAGACAACTCAAAGAGACACTGATATTGCATGGAAAACAAGGTCCAAGTAGTTTATTCGAAGGGTGTTACTATTTGCACCATTTTCAAAAATGACTTATTTCAAATTGTCGAGCTTATTTAAACTAAAGCTTTATTTAATGAATACAGGGCAAGTTCGTCTACATTAGAAAGATAGTGCGGCTCAAATTATCAGTACATCATACAAAAAATGAGTGTAACTTTACGTCAGAAGTTGCCGATTTATCAACATTTCCACAAGTTTGGCCTGCAAAACACCTTTTCTTTTTTTTCAATTTTCCTAAAATGTTGTTATAACAAAAAAAACACCATCCTAAAGGTATGTATTAAAGTATTTTTCACATACTCATGGCCATAAGTACAGCAAACTGATGATTGTATTTCTAGGATGATACAAATAGTAATGTTTGATGATGCAAATAGTAAAAACTCATGTCATTAACATTTTACACAGTATTCATGGTGAATCTGATAGTGGAAGCTCATCTCATGCGGAACATGACAGTGGCTCTGTTTACTCTGATGATGGATCTGATGCTAGCAGCTCATCTGATGAGGAAGATAAAAGCAGTGGCCCTCCCTATGTTGATGGTGAATCTGATGGTCGCAGTGATGATGGGGATGCCCGACCTACCAAACTGTCTCCTTTCGTCTTTGAAAACGTCCAGCATAGCGTTATATCTCAATGTTTCTGCGGCCTTTTCGCTGCAGACGGCGCCAGCGATTCACAAGAAGGTCCTTCGACAAGAGTTGACCTGAGATCGACTGATTTCCCTTTCCTTTCAAACCTGCTGAAGGCCTGCGGGGTAAACCAACCAAAGTTAAAGTGAGTATGACATTGGTTGGCGTTCCAATACAGAAGCTAATGTGCTTGTAACAGATTTACCGTTAACCCAGGTAACAGCTACTATCGATAGGGATAAGGCCTCTGTTGTTGACGGCATCAGATACAATGCAGCAAAATTAGGAAAGGTGGTTTGGGAGACACGTGTCGTTGCATTGGTCACGTCCAGGGCCAAGTTGGGGCTCTCGTCTTCAACTGTCAAAAGGGTATTACTATTTGCATCATTAATTCAACAATGCCAATGGCCAACTGGAGTCTCTCTTCTTTTTAGAGCAGAATCGTTACAATTGTACGATCGCTATCCCACCGCATTGGTAATGGACGCAACTTACAAAGCAAATCGGTTCGGCCTGCCATTTCTTCAAGTATGTGGCATCACAAACGAAAACAAACCCTTTGTTGTTTGCCAGGCCTTTTTGCGCAACGAAAAGGAGAATACATACAAATGGATCTTGCAGCAAATCAAGAATTGAAGGCGCTCATGCCGTCTTGAAAAGACATCTCAAAACGTCTGCGGGAGACTTAAATTATGTGTTTACGCTGATTGATTCATTTCTAAGGCAACAGCAGACCGAGATAATGGTGCGTTCCGCCAAACAAAATTTCAAGGCAAAAAACAACCAATTCAACACTGCCTTGTTCACTGGAGCTTTAAGGTGCATTTCCAGACACGCCTTCAACCTTGCCTTCCAACGATACGCCCTAGCAAAAATTGAATCCTTAATAAAGAGACATGATTTGTGGAGTATACAATCACAAAATCTCATTAAACAAGTCTCACTTTACAGACACTGATATTGCGTGGAAAACAAGGTCCAAGTAGTTTATTCAAATGGGTAAATGATCAAAGATGTATATTATATATGATACAGTAACAGAAATGAAGAGAGAGAAAGATTAGTGATAATGCAGTTATCTAAGAGAATGCGTATGTATAAGTGTAATTGAGTAGGTTGTATAGAATGCAAATGTTCATGTATAGACTGTTATACACAGATGCACATTTCGTTTAGTTGCTCTTGATAGTGTTCTTATCACCGTCTTCATCTTCAAAATCAACTGCACCAGAATCCATAGGCTTCAAAAAGGTGCGCTTGCCCCACTTGAAGACCTCGCCATAAAGAATAAGAAAGAGGACAAGACCCATATCCAAACCCCATTCCCAAGTAATAGCCATCATTCGGAAGCCTTGAATGGCAACAGCAGGAACATAGATAAAGATGACCAGGGTAACAATATCAAAGATGAAGGTGCCAACAAACGTCTTGGAGCGAAGAGTTTCACGGATACCAGCCACATTCCATTCAATGTTACGGTAAGATCTGCAGTGGACCATCACAATCAAGGAAGCGATGGTGAATGCGACCAAGAGAGAAGCACGGCCTCTATAGAAGGAATCACAGGCACCAGCCACATAGTTGGAATCACAGTTCACACCACCTACGCCATCACCGAGTGTGTAAAGAGGGACAAGGAAAGCGACCAAGCAGACAATAGTAACACCAAGAGAGTAAGCAACGGTATCCATAATAATTTCACGGTTAAAGATGCTCTCGGTAGGAGGACGGGGAGGCTCCTTCATGACAGTACTTGAGGGAGGTTGAGTACTCAGTGAGCCAGCAGGAGGTGTAATCGCAATGTAGATGTAAATCATTTGAAGCGTAGACATGGGAGCAGCACTGCGGCCAGCAGGGTCACGAATAGCCAGACAGACCAGAACGACAATAGCCAAACTGAAGAGCAAGATCCAGTAGTACAAGAGGAAACGCTGCATGTTTTGATAGATACGACGACCTTCAGCAATAGCACGGATGATGGTAGCAAAGTTATCATCCGTCAAGATGATATCAGAAGCCTGCTTGGCGACATCACTGCCGTTTTTACCCATAGAGATACCAACATCAGCAATACGAAGAGAAGGAGAATCATTGACACCGTCACCAGTCATGGCAGCAATGTTGTTGCGACGGGCAGAAGCTTGAATCATCTTGACCTTGGTTTCAGGTGAACAGCGAGCAACAACCAGAGGCAAGTCAGCGAGGGCATCAATGGCTTCGTCTGTCATGGCGTCAAAGGCAGTACCTGTCATGACAAGGCGCTTGAGGTCATCGTCCGAGAGGTTCTTGCTAAGAATGTTGATTTCCTTGGCAATAGCAGTAGCCGTAATCTCGTGGTCACCGGTAAGCATGTGAACTGAGATGCCTGCACGATGAGCCTCACGCACAGCCTGTCTGGATTCCTTTCTGGGAGGATCGTAGATACCGCAGATGGCCAGGAAGGTTAAATCACGTTCAATATCATCGCGAGAGCCTTGTTGCAGCTCTTCAGCAGTGACATCTGAGGGCAGGTCCAGTTTGCGATAAGACATGGCCATCACACGAAGACCCTTGGCAGCCAAGACATTGACGTTCTCCAATACAGGTGCGCGATCAGCTTCAGTGGACATGTTGCTACAGAGTTCAATCACACGTTCAGCAGCACCCTTGGTAAAGGCATAGATCAAGCCAGTGTTCTTGTCCAAGCAGATGGTGGTCATACGCTTGATGGTAGAATCGAATTGGTACTCGGCAAGCAATTCCCAGCCGCTGTTCTCCAGATCAGGTTTGCCCATGCCAAACTTGTGAGCAAACACTTGAAGGGCCACCTCAGTAGGAGCACCGCTAGCAACCCAGTCGTCTGATTCAGTGTCTTCGTTATCCATGTCAGCCACCTTCTTGTCTTCTTCAATCACCACGTCCTTTTCATCGCGTTGGTAGATACTGGACATGTTGCAGAGAGCAGCACAGCGCACCAAATGAGCCAAATCAGGAGAGATATTAGTCTTGTCAATGAGCTCAGCGTCCACAGCATCGCTGATCTTATCAGTCATCTTGTCGTGTGTGCAATAGACATCGCCCTTGGGAGCAAGGCCGTTGGGCGTAACGTAAAAGAAGCCTTGCACGGGAGTCCAGAAGCGAACCACCACCATTTTGGCCATGGTCAAGGTACCCGTTTTATCAGAGAAAATGTTGGTAACAGAGCCCAGTGTTTCCAGACACTTGAGTTTACGGACAATGGCCTTTTGACGAGTCATTTCTTTGCCACCCAAGACCAATGTCACTGTCATGACGGTAGTAAGACCAGCAGGAAGAACAGAGAGCGCGGCTGTCATGGCGTACATGCCAGTGTCGTAGTCGGCCTGGAACTTGACAGAGGCCAGCACAATGATGACACATACAACAGAGGCAACCAGCAAAATAAAGTACATTTTGTCCAAACTCTTTTGAAGACGAGTGCGATCAGAGTCACTGGCATCGTTCAGCTTGGAAGCAACCTTGCCAATCTCAGTGTTCATGCCGGTGCAAGTGACAATGGCCTTGCCTCTGCCTTTGGAAATGATGGTGGAAGAATACAGCATATTGATGCGATCACCCAATGGTTCATCTGATGGATAGGAATGATTAGAACATGGGCATCATATAAGCATGCATAATTTTTACTTACCAGGCTTTTCGAGAACGACCAATTGCTTGGCAACAGGCACTGATTCACCAGTCAACAATGCCTCATCGGCTTCGAGATTTGACACATAGACTAGTCTTGCATCAGCACCGACTGAGTCACCTTCCTTTACGAGCAAAATATCACCAGGTACGACCTCCCGACTAGGGATTGATTGTTCATTGCCATCACGAATGACATCAGCCATGGGAGAAGAGAGATTACGGAGAGCAGCTAATGTTTGTTCAGCGGCATATTCCTGAGAGAAACCGAGATACAAGTTGAGCAATGCGATAAACATCAACAGTGATCCAGTAATGTAATCAGCTAAACAATAAGAAGCAATAGCCAGCGCAATAAAGATCCAATTCATCACATCGAGTAATTGTCCGATCAAGACTTTGAGCCATGCGGGGCCTCCGTCAGCTGATAGTTCGTTGAAGCCGTATGCAATGTGTCTTGATGTAATTTCGTTTGTTGAAAGACCATCTTCCAGAGAAGTTTGGAAATGATCTACCACTTGGTCAATGGGCTTTGCATGCCAATCTTGATTGACAACAATTTCCTTTTCTGTCATGGTTGTTTATCTGGATTTGTGTTGATTTAATTTAAAGAATCCTGAAATGTAGAATAAGATGCAGAAATGCAAGAAGAAAGAGGAAATTCCAATTTTTTAATCCGTCTTTTTATACTCGAAATGCCTTGGTGTTGAAATCCAAATAAAGAAGAGCTTGTTGAACACCTATAAGCCAATGATGTAGCGTTAAATGGCTTTTCTGACTAATGTCGATTCTATAATTTTTTGTACGTAAAAAGAATTCATCTGCAATTGAAAATTTTCTTGCTTTTGAGCTGTTGGTTTGAGATTTGTGTAAATGCAAGGCAGCATGGAAGGCCGAGAAGCAGCATGTAAACATTCTTTGTTCTTTCCAAGACTAATCCCCAGTCCTTTGTAGTTAGCGCCTATGAGTCAATTCACCTTTATCATATCTTGATCTGCTCAGCTGTCATGCTGGATGTTGCTATGGAAACAGAAACGATTTCAATGTCACTGTAGAACATCCACTTTCTACATTGCAGTTGGAATAGTGTCACACCGGGCCCATTGTATAATGACTCATAGCTTTTGCATTCACAACTCTAATGTAGTCATTGTAAACTCCGGGAAACTTTGTTTAAAATGAATGGCATCTTGTCATGATGGATTTGCAGGCTTTTTGTACAAAAAAGTATAAAATGTGCCTTGTGGTCTATGCTTGTATTCGCTGCTGCGGCCAATGATCGGGCTACTCAACATCTCTGATTCATGGAAGACATCTAAAAGCCGTCAAAATTCTTGGAACGGCTAAATGGGGGTGGACCACTAAATATAAACATATTTCATGGAGAGGTTTTCGATAAATGTTTAGAAATGCATCCAATGAGTCTTAATAACGAGCGCCCACGAGATCAATATTAATAATATGTCTTGGATTTGTAGCCTGATCTGTGCAGAAATGTGATTGCATTGAAACAAGATAGTTTTCTGCTTGATTTATCATTGAAAATTTTTTACGTAAAATATTTACAATGGATCAGCAAGCGTACAAACAGTTGATCTGTTACACATTCTCTGCGAAAAAATCTTTAGAGTTGATATTTCTTCCAGGCGAACGGAGTGAATTGCCGAAATATTGTGTGTTTAGAGAGTGATTGATCCTTAGCAATCATATCAATCGATATCGCCATCTATCCACCTATTGCTACCTTGTGTGAATAGATCCAAGAGAACAGAGACCGTTCCATGGAATCGATCAATTGCATCAGGCACGTTTATTCAGACTGTTTTATTTGCCGTTCTTATAGGGGACGTTGTAGCACCGTAGTATTGTGACTATAGGAGGACATTTGGTGTGTTTGGTTGTTGTGGCATTTTTTATCACCAGCAATTGTATCCTTTCATACAATAAACATATATTCACATGGGCTCTCCTTCACGCTATCAGCGCTCTCCAAGAAGATCTATATCGCCATCAGAAAAGCACGAAAGAAATAGACGTTATTCTCGCTCTCGCTCACCACCCAGAAGACGCAATCACCGTTCTCGTTCTCCATCTTATTCTCGCTCTCGCTCACCACCAAGACGTAGACGATCTCGCTCACCACCACCATCTCGCCGACGTGAAAACAACAACAGAGACGATCGTAGACAGCACAATAATGAGAGAGGAGGCAAGAAATTCGAATGGGGAAGACCTGAGGATAATGTGAGAGTGGAAGAAGAGCCTGTAGAGAAGGTCGAACCTAATTTCGGGTTGTCTGGTAAATTAGCAGCAGAGACAAACACCGTAAAAGGTGTTGAATTAAAGTACAATGAACCTCCCGAGGCCTCAAAACCTACAACTAAATGGAGATTGTATGTATTCAAAGGCGATGAACAAGTTGGTAGGGCTCATTCGATGCAAATTGACATGTCTCTTGTATTGACATGTGAAATCCATTAGATTTACTACACGTCCATAGACAAAGCTCCTATTTAATCGGCCGTGATCGTATGGTAAAGTAGAGTTGATAGCCATCCCGAGACTCTAATAATACTAATACTGTGTATCCATAGGTTGTTGACATCCCAGTTGATCATCCTTCATGCTCAAAACAACATGCTGTGTTACAATACAGAATAGTCACCGAGGAAGGTGCAAATGGCAAGCCTGTCAAGGTGGTAAAGTAAGTAATCAAGATCAAGCATGCCAGTGCGCTTCATTCTGACATGGCAAAAATTAGGCCCTTCATCATTGATTTGGAAGCTACAAATGGCACATTCTTAAACAACGAGCAAATTCCAGCAACTCGTTTCGTTGAATTGAAAGCAAAAGATGTACTGAAGTTTGGCAGTAGCACCAGAGAATATGTTCTTTTGCACGCAGAATAAATCTAAAGCTTTTTATTGATATGTGCCTTGCGATAGTCTTCTTCTTGTCTAAGCTCTTCTTGGTCTTGTTTGTCGTTAAAATTGTTGAAATTGGGAAAGTTGTCTCTGCCTTGGATATTGAGATCGCGGTATTCGCCATCGGATTCGTCGTATTCATCATTGCCATCGCTCTGACGAGGAACCGTGTTCAGATACATAAATCCCTGCCATTCCTGTGCATCTTTATGCTTTGCCTGACTCAATGCAGCAGTGAATGGTTCTGCAAACGAGTCGTCTGTCAATGCCAATGTAGCATTGTCGTCGTCATAGGCCTCTAAACGTATTTGATTCTTCCAGTCAAAGCGGCCTAGTTCCTTTTTGCCACCAAGGCCCTCCTTTTCAAACCACCACACTGGAGTTGTCATTCGCTTGATTTCAATGTCGTAGGTTAGCTGTCGAAGTGATTCGAGGGATTGATCTTTTGAAGAGACTGAATTGGCGTTAGAACCAGTGGTGGTGGTGGCAGAAGTAGTAGTAGTTGCAGTTGAATTGGTGGTGGTGGTGGTGGCAGCATCTACATCGTCATAGACTAAATTCACATTGCACAAACCAGTGGTGGAGCTCTCGGCAAGTTGGCACGTCAGTTGTTTGTTCTTGTAAGCGGTTTCTAATGCCTTTTGGCTTTGATCATCGAGAATGATGAGGCCATTGCCATTAGCGTCTGATTTGTGCTCAGGAGCAGCATTCACAGTACAGACCCAGATTGGCTCATTTGTTCTAAATATGCCTCTTTTCTCTGTGCCTGGCTCGGCGACAAAGATGCTACTGTCTTCAATCTGTGAAGGACATGATGGACAAACCGAAAGAGCATGAGATTCATTGCGATGCAAATGATACACATGATGGTGATGATGATGTTGATGATCGCCTTCAATCTTGGTCAGTATGGTGGGTGTGTAATTGGGAACGTGCGCATATTCGCTTTCTTTCCTGTGATGATGAATAATGCTCAAGTTACCAAATAGATTGTGAAGTAGCATAATGTATTGTTAAGGGATAAAACTGCAGATGATATCATTAGAACAAGGATTTTCGCTTTTATAGCCTATAACCTGCTCTAGGTTTCAAATCGCGGTATTTCATAAACCCATTGTTCTTGACAGTTTTCATTTAACAGCGGAATGAAAGAGCTACAAAGCTTATGCGATCTTGAGTTTGATAGACTGATTCGCTCTTGGTGGCCATGATGCTTAACCATGGCATTATCAGCGTTCATAACAATGCCCATTGATTGCATTTCTATGGGATTTGTCGTATGGCAGCGGACAAATGATGATCCGAATGCTCCGAGGAGGCTCCTGTCAAATCCGTGCATGAAGTGTGTGGTTTACTCTAAATGATTTGTTCAACAGTAAGTCTTACTTCTGCAGAATTCTATTTCTTACCTGCTATTATGTCCAGGATGTACAAATCAATATCCAGTTTCGACTTTTGGATCACCACCCAAAACTGAAAATTGAAGTATTAACTTTATACAAGTTGCGGAATAACCATCAAGAGTGGTACCGTTTGAAGCGCATTTCAGAATTTTACAAACTTGTTATGGCTCTGAAGAAATGGTTACGTTTGAACGCTGCCAAGGTGAGATTTGGATCATCAAAAATCGAAATTTCAAGTTTGGAGAAGTTTCATGAAGGGAACGTACATTTGACACTCAAACTTTTTTTAGCATGTTGAATGCAACATGAATTTATCAAATGGTCTTTGTTTTGCTCGAATCGGATGAGTCTATCTCGAGATATCGCAAAACAGGGTGTCAATGAAAAATCTCAATTTGGACCTGTACCAGCAAGAGGAAAATTGGGATCACGTTTTTTTGGTGAACACAAAATGATCGGTTTCTCATGATAGAGTTGAGCTACAGCTTCAAGCAAGAGCTTAATCGATAGAAAAAGTTTTGCTTTACAGTTCGATGTAATGTCACAAGTTACGTTTTGATGGCAGAGATTGATTATCCCTTCAAAAATAGCCAGAAAGACGCCAAAACTATGTGATCAAAACCCGGTTAAATATCGTACACCAAGACACTTAAAATTGGTATCATTAGATTTGCCTTTGAATTCTGTACAAAATTGATATAGACTTGAAGGAATGGTTGCTATTGAGAAACGCTTCAATTGAAGGTCAAGAGATTTGAAGCATCCATATTTCTGTTCGTCACTCAATATGAGCCATTTCATTTTTTGATACCCGCTTCGTTTACAGTGCAGTCGGCTGTTTTAAGCGCTAGTGACTATTTTCAGCCTCAGTTTAATTCCAGCTGATATTCCCCCGTTTTTGCAGTTTTCATTTTGTATTGATTTTTCAATGCTTTTACTCAAAAAAAGATAGCTCTACAGCCGCTGAAAGTGCCTGTTTTTGTTACAAGACGCGTCAGTCAACTTGAAGAAACCTGGTCGATGGTGATAGAGTAAGTTTTACTCACAACATCGCACTCGGGGTAGTATATTACGCTAATTCTTCCCTTTTTTCCAATAATAGAATTATTGCTACGTTGGTCAGCTCATGGTTGTTGCTTGCCTCGTCTATCGAGTGGCTCTTGTGTTCTAAAGCTGCC
>JAXQGS010001037.1:0-12271 GCA_037040325.1 Mucor sp. M7501 | reverse complement strand
TTTTTTTTTTCGAAAATCTTGAATCTACAACTTTTTTTCAGGATGGCATTTTTTTGTCGCATTTTTTTTGCTCATATCATAAAAGCACCTTTGAGAACACGAATGGTGTTTATCTGGTAGCTTTAAAGTGTTTTGTCGTCGAGAAATCAGGAATTCAAATTTTATATAAAATTTGAAAAATTGCAATTTGTAGCAATTTTTATTAAGCAAATCGTAATATCAGTTCTAAGTGGAAATGCTTTGACGTATAGAAGACGCATTATAAGTGACTCTATAAAGGTGCATAAACTTTTTAGAAAGGTGGAAAGTCTATAAAACGTCTAAAAAGTGACTAAATCGCACACAGTGCTAGTAGTTTTTCCTTAAAGTAGGGTCATGTTCTACATCATCCAAAAGGCCCGTTGCAGGCCTACCTTTTATATTTTGAACTGCTAAAAAATACCTATTTTTGATAGAGTAATGTCGAAATTAGATTTGAGCCCTATTTTTTGACCCCAACCCTCATGCCAAAATGAGGTATTTTTTTAAATATCTCGAGATAGACGCATTGGAATGAAATACTGTTTGCACATAAAAGTAGTGCTATTTTGCTACTATATATCAAACTAGAAATGTATACCTGGTTGCATTGTATGATTTTGAGTAAATGCAACAAAACGGCTATTTTTTGGCTCACATTTGACATTTCACAGAATCTCTACAGTCGAAAAAAAATAAAGTTGCTCCTAGAGCTTTGAAACTAGCATATTCTTATACCAGTTTTTTTTTCTGATGATGCCTGTGCAATTGGTTTTTTGATAGGATGCGTAGTTGTTGAGTAATGAATGACTTTGTGATTTTGTTAAATTTCAGCAGATGCTACTAATAAAAATTACTGAATTGTGTGAATGATAGTTGTGTATTAAGCTCAAGTTGTTGGGGTACTTTTTTTTACTAGGGCGTGTTAAATTGGGCTTTGTTGAAGACGATGTCGATGAGTAATGAGGAAAAAAGCTTAAAATGGCCAATTTTTGAATGGATGTACCTCTGGATTTTACTAAGTTAACCGAGGAAAAAGCTTAGTAGCTTTTGTTTCTTTTTTTTGTTTTCTATATAATGGTATAGTTTTTATGTAAAAAGCTCTCAACTTTTTTCAAATCAGTGCTGAGTGCTTGAGCATATGTATATGAAATGAATGATTATAAGCTAATTCATGAAGGGAACGTACATTTGGTACTCAGATGCTCAACAGCGTGCTAGATACATGACAGAGCTATTGGATGGTATTTGTTTTGTTTAAATCGGATGAGCCAATCTTGAGAAACTATCATACCTATAAATCTGTCAAAGATGTCTGAAATTATTTCAAGGTTGGAGGTTTACGAAATTTTGCGTTAAAGAAGAAAAGAATAAAATGCAGCTATAAATTGGCTCTTGATAAAGTTTTCAGTGGTATTTAACTGCTTCATGTTGCTAATTGGCGGTTTCAGTGGGTAATTTTATCATGTTCACACTGTGTTCAGAGAATTATTGTCCATGATCCACACAGCCCCAGATAATGGTGTAATCAAGCGTTTATAACATGGCATTTCCGTCACAGCAATATGTATTTCATCAGTTATGTATAAATTTTGTCTTTAATTGGTTGGTAAATCATTTGTAATATTAAAGCTTGGGTGCTTGAGGAAGAACAACAAAGCCAATAACAGGAAAGTGAGTGTATGATGTGAAGCCATATTCTTCTTGCTGATTCTGAATGACAGTTTCATGAATAGTGCTGTGTACCAAGGTTCCCAAGGCAGGTACCATGCCGGAATCAGTAGGTAGAACGGCGACTACTTGACCTAGTTTTGCCTTCAAAGAACCATCGTGTGTAGCGTCTTTTAGTTTCCATGATTGCTCCTTAGCAGCCACAAGTGCTTCTTTTTCATCTAATTGATCCAGATTTTCGAGATCGTTGAAACGGACAGCGGCCAAAGTCTTGTTCAGATGTTCACTTAAAATAGGAATCTTGGATTTGAGCCATTTGATGCCCACAAATTGGCTAAGAAACCAAACATTCATGGCAATGTGAAGATCGGCCAATGATAATTCCTTGGTGCCCAGGGCCCACAGAGATCCATTTTGATGACGAGATTTGACAAGCTCTTCCACAGCTAACAGCTCTGCATTCAAACCCTGGAGCATGTAAGGGGCTGCGAATTTGAGTGATTTAGGATCAATTTTACGACCTGAGAATTGCGAACGATCCTTGATAAATGCGTCGCCTAATTTACCCATAGGGATTTGAGTGACAATAGATTGAAAGACTGAGCTCTCGGTCCATCTTGCCAATGATAGGATGGAATATTCAGTCGAGTTTCCTTGAGCATCAAGTGGGTAGAATGTTGGTTCTGGGAATCTATCAGTAGGCAAATGAAAGTCAATTGGCATTACTCATGCAAATTCACAAACATTGTTACTTGCCTCTTTTCAAGTTCAGCAAAGATGACCTTGGAATCGCAGTAGGTATGGTTGCCAATTTGCAGTACAGGTGTCTTACGATAACCAGCATCGAGAGGTCTACGAAGAGGGCGGGGCTCAATGGGTGAAATCATGACAAGTTTGAAGTCAACATTCTTGTATTGAAGAGCCCATGCAACTTTTTGAGCGAATGGAGAATTGGGATACCAATGCTGTAGATTCGTTAGATGAAACTTTTCCAAGAAGAATAACGATCATACGTACCAAAATGAATTGAGGATCTGACATATTTTTGATCAAGAGTGAAATAAAGGGCAAGTTTGATGTGGGATTTCTGATTCTAATGCTTTTTTCCCTTCATCTTGACTTCGTGACCATGTTTCTTTTCAAGATGATCAAGCATAAATGTCAATTTAGGAAAGAAGCGTAATCTTGCAATGGATCATAAATTAAAAGCCATAGAAAGAGCTAAATCAGGCGCTTATTTGATGACAGCCTACACGTTTAACATTAATAGCTTGGAGGCAGTAAAGCACGCTGACTGTGCCTGTCTCTCAAATGTCAGTCAGCAAATTTCGCATGTAACGGGGCATCAGAAATCAAGATTACCATCCATTTACATTACAAGTAGTAATAATGACGCTCTTGAGGTATCCGACTGTAGAAACTTGGCAGATTTTCTTTTGCTCTATACTATAGAAATCAGGCTCAAAAATTATGCAGAAGTCTGCCTTGCTTTGTGTGTGGGAAACAGACATAAGCTATTACTGCCCTTTCCCTGCACTCCTTCTCATCTCGATATAGTAAGATTCGTCTGCTTCTGGGCGGGATGTGTTTCGAATTATCAATCAGATTAACGGTGATTCAAAGGCATGCTTATACATAGCCTGTCGATCGATGCATCTTTTCACGGCACTACTCTCTTTTTTTTCTCCTCGCTTCACAAAATGTCAACTACCATCCAAGACGTGATTTTGGTAAGGATTTTATTTGGGCGCATAAGTGTCATCATGTTGCTAAAAGCTGTGCATCCAAACAGCACTGGTATCCCGAGTCTCCCTTTTCCCAAAAGGTTGCTTGGATCCTAAACTACAAAAAGATTGATTACAAGGTCGTTTTGGTCAACAGATGCGAGCCTCGTCCTTTACGTAGACCTCTTGATGGCGGCTACAGAAAGACACCTATCCTGCAAATTGGCAACCATGTGTATTGTGATACCAAGACCATCTTCCTTGCACTCGAGAAGCAGTAAGTAGTCCCCACTCCTTATTCTTGGGTTCAAGCTGTAACCCTAAATTACTTGTATCACGTATAGCTTCCCTGAGACTAGCTTGTACCCCAAGCTTACTACTAGCCCTGACGTCTCTTCTGAAGCTCTTGCTAGAGGCTTGACTGTCTGGATGGACAATACCTTGTTCTCCAATGTCGTCTCTCAGATCCCTATCAAGGCGTTTGATGAGGCTTTCATCAAGGACCGCAATGATTTAGTTGGCGGCAGATTCAACGTAGATGTCATGACAGCTGCTGCTCCTTTCATGAAGGCTACTCTCAGAGCTGAATTCAGTGTTGCCGAAAGCATTCTTGGTGACAAGACCTGGGTTTTAGATACAGAGACTCCATCTCTCGTGGATTTCAGTCTCTCCATGCTGACCTTTTTCTGCTTGAATTTGGTAGGTGAAAAGTGGGTTCAAACCAACTTGAAGAGTCTTTATGAGCATATGGCTCGCGTAATGGGTACTTGTCACTGGGATGCAACTGAATCTCGCCCCAAGCTCACTGAAGAAGAGGCTGTTGAGGTGTTGAAGCGTCATGAGTCTGATGCCCTTACAGAAGGCTTTGAGGTCCATAGCAGCATTCTTCCAATTGAACTGGGCCAGTTGGTGTCTGTCACTCCCTTGGACACTGGCAAGATTCCTGTTACTGGCACATTGATCAGAAGCACCGTTGAGGAAACTGTCATTTCCTACAAAAATACCGAGCACAATACCACCAGCATTATTCATTTCCCCACCATTGGCTTCATTGCTGTTCCTGCTCAACCTCAAGCCAAATAAGGAGAGCAATAATAGATTTGATTAGGATACGATTTGTTTATTAATTGATTAGTAGATTAAATAAAGGATTTTAGTAGATGCAATGCTTTGTATGAAAAAAAAAAATGAGTGCTTGCTGTCGTATGTACAAGTTATATCTAAATGTTGAACGTTTCTTCATACATGTTGTTTAGCCACCAAAATCTAGCATTGGCGGGCAGCAAGTTTAATACTATGGGCGCTTCTGCGGAGGATCCGGAGCCAGCAGCAGACGATGGTGGAACAGGACTGAGTGGTATATTGTTGGCACCTTTGAGCATGTTGGGCAAAAAGTCTTTGTTGAGATGGCTGATGTCTAGCGAGCCTATATTAGAAGGAAATGCGAATTTGTTGCGCTTGACTCGAGGTGGAGGAGGAAGCGATGAGAATGCCTGTGGCATGGGTGGCTGAAGCGGGGATGGCTCTCCCTTTGGAGCAGGTCGATATGCCGTCAATGCATGTTCGTTCAAGTGCTCGTGCTGGTGTTTGCTGCCATCCTCGTCATCCTCGTTCTGATCTTCAGATAGCGCATCGTCGATGTCTTCTATTTGTTGCAGATCCTTATTCCGAGCAGCTGTGGACTGGTAGAGACGCTGTTGAGTGAGGTAGGAGGCTGGTGCCTTGTACCTGCTCTCCTCGGCACGGTACTTTTCCAATGCGACTTGCGTGATGTGGTGCGTGAAACTGCGGTACATGGGGAACGGCGTGCATTTGATGGTTTCTGTCAGTGTCTGGTTGATGGCAAAGCGTGTGCCTGGTGTCGTGATGTGTGCGCGGAACAAGATCAATTGGCACTGGCCTGCTCGCAGCGAGAATGCTGGAATGTCCAATACATCGCCATACAGTTTTGCAGATGTAGCCAATGGCTTGCCATAGCTTGATGCATTGATCAGTGATTTCGCCGCAGCCTCCAGAGACCGAATGAACTGGGCATTAGCATCTTCGAGGTCCAATGTGGGCACCGTAGATCTGCTTGAATTTGAGCCAAATGCAGGAAAAGATGCATTATTGCTGCTAAAGGATGTCGTGTCGATCAAGGTTCTGACGGACCCTATACTCTGTTGCGTCGATACAGGCGAGAAATTGTGGTTGTCGTCAGTGTGCTCGTCTTCCGCAAAGGATTGCTTGCTCTTGTTGGGATTGCTGGAGTCTATGTTGGATATATTCGCCAGCGATTGTCCACTCAGACTCAAAATGGTGTTCTTTTGCTGTCTAGTCAACACAGTGGGTCTGCTGCCACTCTCTGAAGTAAGCTGAACCATAGGGAAGGCGTATCTCTTTTCCTTGTCCACAATAAAATAGGGCACTTGATTCGAGTTTTCTTGATCTTCCACGAGTGCAAAGAGGCCCACAAAGACACCACTGCGAACTTCGCTGTTTTTGAAGTCAAGCTGCTTCTTGAGCGTAGGTGAGCTGTACATGGAGTAGCCAGATGCTTTGATCGGCGTGTACATGGTAGCTGCTGTCTCTGTCATTTGCTGCATATCGCGAAAGTAGTTGAGCATGTACTCTGAGGGCACCTTGAGCTTCTCGCCCATTGTCTTTGAAATAAACACAGGCTCTGCAAACCGAAAACCTATCGACAGCAGGTTGACGAGATCCTTGTTGGAATCAACCTTCTTCACCAGAAAGATGTGGCGATCCTCAGAGTTGGCGTCTCGTACAGTCAAGCTATGGTTTGCTGGCGATTCCTGGTCCAAGGGCGTGTTGAATATGTCAATGACAGTGGCGTTTTCAGGAGCAGAAGCAGAGCAAGATGATGTGCGTCCTTGCTGTTGTTGCTGCTGCTGCTGCACATTGGTCTTTTGTGTATCCTTTGTATTCAAGCTTGTGAGTAACCATGATGCTGTGCTACTTGTTCTTCGAATAACAGGCAGCTTCTTGGGCTCCTGAGAAAACATGCTCTTTTTCGAAATGGTGTTTGTATTCATAACAGAATCAAACAAGAATCCAAGATCTGACAAGCGTTGAAAGCGCAGTTCCTCCACCAGCTCGTGTGCTGCTTGAATGAACGAATCGTTGATGGCGTTGTAAGCAGCTAAATTAGCTGTCGGTTGAGTGCCTTGGAGGAGATTGTCTGCATGGCTGTGCTGATAATCGGCTTTGTTCTCTGATCTCGACCACTGCATGGTAGTTTCAAAGAGCCGTATGAACAGAGGATGGTTGGAGGTGAACTTTTCGTGGAAATCCTACGCATAGAGAGGTGAGCGACGCGAAACACGGCAACTGTTCCTCGTAATAAAAAGTTACATTTTCAGGCAGCTCGCTCAGGATTTCTTTCATTGGCACCACACCATCGACTTTGACGAGGATTCTGCCATTTGTGTCAAAGAAAATAGTGTCCAGAATGAGTCTCTTTTGGGGTTTCTTTTGGAAAGGGAGTTTGCTGTTCTCTATCTTGGCTTTTGCCACAATAACAAACAAAATGATGCAACCTGCGACTACAATTGCCGAGATAATGCCTATGAGAGCCGCTGTTGGGAGTACAGGCGTAGGTGGCCCGGTATGAGAGTCTCCAGGGTAGTACATGGTTCCTACGAGCGCCGTGTAATGCATGCCTATAAAAGGACGTGTGGTGTAATTTGATGTGAGCCAATAACATACATGTTGATGATTGATTTTGCGTTCGTACCACAAACCGCAACGCCCATTAACATTGCGCATCCGAGACGCTTGTACCATTGGTTCTCCCACTGCTCGCGTAGTTTGAAGAAGATGAAAAGTGCAGCTGTAACAGCACACACTGCGATGATTGAAGCGCCAATGACAAAGGCAATCCTGTTCCTCATCTGAAAAAAGTCGATCGCAACTTGGCCTAATTGAAAGGAATGAGCACAAGCACCAGCTCGCAAGTACATCGATCATATACCTAAATAGTGCATCGACACAATACCAAACTATTAAAATGTGGCATCAGTACTTCAAGATCAACATCACCATCCCCAAGCCGATGTTTGAATTTACCCCAGCTATGACACCACTAGGTATGATTCGCGCTACTTTTGCTTCTTCAGTAATACCGACAAACGTGAATGCTAAGAACATGGTGAGAATAGCGACCACCAGACTAGCAAATGTGAATCCAGCTGAATAGGATAGCTGGTGTTGATCCCCATTGTCGAGGGTGATTGTCAAACTGTTGTTTCCAATGAAATGCATCGACCAAATGCCAACGCCACCCATTGAACATGCTGCTGCAAACAGCAGAAACCAATTGTAGTATCCTCGAATGTGCGTGCGTCTTTGCAGTAATTCCAACGTCGTCAGTGCTCCAATCACTGCAATCAGATAGCTGACAAAGATGATGCCGCCATTGTATGTTTGTAGTGCTTCAATACTCTGATCCATTGATGTAATCGTCTCGCTTCAATGAATACTGTCTCTATACAAATGAAAAAAAAGGGGGGAGGGGGAGCAGAAAAAAAGAGAGAGAGAGCGAGTGAAAAAGAAGTGTGGGTTACAATCGAGACTCTACATGCCAATATCCTGTATTGGATAAAATGATGGAAGCTGGGAATATAAACCTTTTAGTACAGAAATGGTGCATTCAGGCGGGACAAATAACCTTAATCAATAATGTAATATTATATCTGATATGTGGTGGTGGTTATCAACAGGTTTGATGACCAAAAAGAATCATGCTTTCGTGTGTAATGATGCGTATCACTTTTGCCAATAAAGTATCTAAATACAAGTGATACATTTTAAATGAGATATTGTATACTACTATTATTGTTTAGATCTGTTAAGGGGAATGAATGAAGATCTTTTTTTTTTCCATCTTCTCCTTAATAGACGATTCATTTTTTTTCTCGATGTTTGCAATTACGGCTAATCCTTCCTGTCATTTTCTCGGTGTGTGAGCATGAATACAATGTTACACTCAAATAGCCATGGTTATACATTATAAAAAAAAAAAAAAAAAATTGTGCCACTTACCAAGAACAATTACATGTATACATTTTATTTGTTTTATAACTATTTTAAGGCGCACGCGCATTTCGAATATGAAAAGAATCGATCATCGCATGTCAGATTGGGTTGCCATGGAAATTTAAATTATAGGGGAGCGGTTGCTATGACGGTGATCTGATGTACCTGCATATCATCTGCGTTGTCAAAATTTTGCTTGTTTGACATGGTGCTCATATTGTATTTTTGGTATCAGTGCAATATGATTATGAAACAAATTACTACATGGATGAAAATCACATGAAGGGTGTCTTATTGAACAATCTTTAATTAATAGTTTATTGTGAGGTACAACTGTTTTACGATGAATTCACCCCAACAAATGTACCGTACATACTGTACATCGCTCCATTTACTCTCAAACAATGTGCTCTACGTTGAACCTATATAGTTTTTGCACTAATTTTTTTACGGTCTATCAGAGAAACTGAAACATCAAATGCCTCAGCACTCATTAACAAAGGTGTATATTTAGAACCATTAAAGTTGGACATTAGTTGCACAAAAGCAATCCACTCATAACAGAGAATCAGTACCACATTACCAGTTTTCGGGGCAAAGCTAATCGTTCTTATACGTATGGTATTTTCTTCCTGCTCTTCCTACACCACAATACAATACTTTATGTCGATTATAAATTGTATTTAGGCTATACTTTAATGAATTCAGATATGTTATTATTGCTTTGTTCATTACCAAATCATGACATGCGACTCACGATATGTTCAACAAACATGCGTTTATGCTAATGGCAGGGTCCACATTTACTTTTATATCACTTCAGCTAACCATCAATAGCATTCGGAGTTGCCTTCCCACATTTACCAACATCTCTGAAAGGAAAAGCGTGATATGTTTGTGTATAGTGTGTCCAAAAGAGATTAACTTCTTGAATTTCTGTCTTGTTTTATCGTACGATTTTATTTCGACAGCTTTTTTGCAACAATATTTAATGAAATGATCGAAAGAAAAAGCTAGTTTTTTCTGCAAATTAGTTTGCATTAGTCTTGTATCTTGTTCCTTGTATTCTATTGAATATCCAAAATCGTATACATGGCCGAGAGATTATATCTTCTATTTTCAAGCTAATTCCACGGCCAGTCCGTCGATCGTTTTTGGTATAAATGAGATTAGTAGCCTATTGATATGCGGATATACTATCACTTTTCACTTTACACTATCTCTGGGAGATCCCCCAGAAACAGTATCGAATGTAGTACTAATACCTCCGCAATGTTCCACGGCTCTATCTTTACAAACATTTAGGATATTATTAAAATGATACAGCCCTTAGTTGGCTGTCCTAAGGCTTGAACAAGGTCGTAAATAAGTGCATATAGTTCGCATGATTAGACTTCACGGGCAGCCTTTTTCATTGTTCATTAGATATGGTCAATCCCAGTCGATGCGGCTCAGAAAGCCGTAGCAAAACATCTCACCAAAGCTGTCGTCTAAACTAAGAATCGTGCCCAATATCGAGGAGAGACCCTTAACATGTATATTCAAATGTCAGATTTCAAAATGCAGCAGCTTGCGCGTGGAACCTACAGGGTGGCTCCGGCATAGACTGAGCATAGCGAAAGCAATCAGATGTCTATACAATGTCTTTTATCATACAAACGGTGGTTGTCAGGGCAAAACGCAGCCTATGCTGGGATTGAATTTGAGAGCTGGCTGCCACTGGTCCTTCAGATCGTTCATCTGGACATCCAAAACCCTTTCAGGGGCAATTACACAAGATTCTTCTACTCGAACAACAAGTATTTCTCTACACTCTTAGATGTAAAATTGAACGAGGAATCCAATGGTAATAATTTCAAAGCAATCGCTTTAGTCTGCGGAGAGCAAATATCGAAAAATGTAAAACACGTTTTCTGGGGAAACGTCTACAAACACTATAGTAAAGTGCTTGAAAAACACTTTTACATGCTCCAATGCGTTTCTACGATTGTTTTGAGCATAGGAACACCATAGTAGAAAACTTCATTTTCGAGGTGAAAATCTCCATCATTCAAAATCATCAACTTTTCCCTTGCTAGTACAAGGCAAAATTTCCAAAAAATCGATGATCAACTCGATCCCCAGAAAATTGCTGAAAAGTGATCCATAGCCTAATGTCAGATCGTAGAACACGATGGCGCCTGTTTTGAGGCCGATATTGCGCTTTGTTGACGAGATACAGGCGATTTAAAATCTTGATTTTACAGTGACAAATACATTTGAGGGCTGCTCACTGAACATTGCGCCTATTAACATTTGGTTTGATGGTCTGTAGTTCATCATCTAGCGAAACAGTACATTATGCGCACAAGAGGGGCACGCAAGAGGCTTGGATCGAGTTTGACATTGCCTCAATTTCAAATGTGTTGTGCAAATGTCAAGCTATGCTTGCTTCTCTGAGATACACATACCAGCAGAGGCGAGTGATTTGCTGATTAGAGACAATGCGATTGCAAAGGAGTTCAAGGCAAATATCAGGACTCGCAATTCAACATTGAGATCCACCTCTACATGCAAGTTTAATGAACCTCACATCAACATTTTTTTGAAACAAGATGAAGATCTCTTCTTCATGTTACTTTGATGGTAACCTGTACGGAACAAACTTGACTCATTTTATTATTGTCACATAACTTGATGATCATTGAATGTTTGAGTCATAAACGAAAGGATGTCGGAATGAGGCTTCCTGGTTGTACATTTCCAAATTCCACAGATAAGGACATTTGCGATCTTATTCATAGTATGCGCAAATCATAGGGGCCAATCTACAACATTAATCCCCAAACATTAATGCTAAAAGATGCATCAAACAAAGTATCCGACAATGTTCATTATAGTTTCCAATCTGTGTTTATTGTATGTTTAAGCGATCGAGATTATTATAACTCCTAGCTTAGTTCCATGTGTCACACATGTCTTGGCTATATTAAATCCATTTGCCATCTTCCTCCTTATTCATTGAATCGTGCAAGACAATGAAGTAGCCTATCAAAACGATTCGCACTGTGCCTATTTGAGATGCAAAGCACTACTAATTACATGGGCGTAAAATAGTCGGATTCTGGCCATGAGCCCAACAACTATACCCACATGTCCATATTAAATGCAGAACAAAGCTTCTTTTTTTCTGGCACATGAAAGGGCTTGTTGAGTCTTCAAAGGGGAACCTGTGTAAAGAATCTTTGCACATCATGGCATTTTTTCTTGCTCAACACCCTTTTAAAGGCTAAATCATGCAATTTGTATGCACTTGATTGGATCTAATCTCTACAAAAGGTCTAGAGATCGCGTCACATGGTGGTGGGGAGGGAGAATACTTAAAGAGGTGCAACTAAATTTTCAAACTCTTTATCTCTTCTTTCATCCTTTCTTCTTTTTGATTTTATGAAATTGCGCATTATCAAAGATGTTACGACCATCAAAGATATTTGTGCCGTTTCACCAGCTCCGGCATTACATTGAAGCAAGGATATCAGAGCTGATGGTCATCAAACAACCGCCGCAAATGAACCATCAGCCGGCTATTAAACGATTCATTGCGACGACTACGCAGCAGCAGCAGCAGCAGCAGTTTGCATTCTTTTCTGATTTGCAGCGGTCTCTTGTTCAGAAAGCCTATCTTCAGCCATCACCTCCACTCATCAAGCGAAATGCCGCCAATCAAAAGCTACTCCTCAAAGTGATTCAGCATCATTTTCCTGTCGTTAAGGTGTTTTCTGCACCTTCACTGCATGGACGAATGTGGGCCACCGCTGCATCCGGCAATGGACAACAGCAATTCC
>JAXQGS010001036.1:0-12330 GCA_037040325.1 Mucor sp. M7501 | reverse complement strand
GAAAAAGCGCAGCAATGCAAAACAGAGTATTGCGTTGATACGAAAAAAGAAGCAATATGAACGTTCAATGAATGTTACATATCGTAGACAAAAGAGATATAATAGAATATACTTGCCCGTAGCACGGATGACTTACCAACACCAGTGCCAGTTGATATATTATCAGACAGCCAAGAGCAAGAGAAGTAGACCAGAATAACAGACGTGCTCTAAAAGAATAAAGAAACATTAGTATCACAGTATTATACCCTACGGTGAGTTCGTGTTTGGCTGTAATACTTACTCTTGTACCAATAATTATAAAGGCAGCTTTAGAACACAAGAGCCACTCGATAGACAAGGGAAGCCACAACCATGAGCTAACCAACGTAGCAATAATTCTATTATATAAAAAAAGGGGGGAATTAGCATTATATACTACACCGAGTGCGCAGTCGTGAGTAAAACTTACTGTAATAATACCATCTGCCAGGTCTCTTCAAGTAATCTGACGCGCGTTGTAACAAAAACAGGCACTTTCAGCGGCTGTAGAGCTATCGTTTTTTTTAGTAAAAGCATTGCAAAATAAATACAAAAACGGGAGGAAAACGGGGGAATATCAGCTGGAATTAAACTGAGGTGGAAAATAGTCACAAGCGCGTAAAACAGTCAACTGCACTCACAACTAGGCGGGAACTGAAAAAGGGGATGCTGCAGTCGCTCATATTAGCTAACGGACAGAATTTATGACCCATTCAATTCTTTTGACCTATAAATGAAGCAGTTCTTGATAGTAACCATTTGTTCAAGTTTATGGGAAACTTGTAAAGAATTCAAAGGAGAATCTAACCATACCAATTTCAAGTGCCTTGGTGTGGGTTATTCAATATGCCAAACAACTTATTTAGCGCCCATCTTTTAGTTAGTTGACAACCAATACAGTAACTGGATACTGTGGTATCCGTTTAGATGTTTATAAAGTACTCAAGTGACATCTACTACTTAATACAGTCGTTTTAAAATGAACGCTGTACAGTAGCATTACCACAGCGAGTGGAAAAGCTGTACTGGTACCTTTTTACAGACACAATGCGGAGAACAACTTTGTGCCTTGTTTAATGACTTTTTGATACAAGAATCTGATATAAAGTATAATTTTTATAGATTTTCAAAATAAGAGGAAACGTGGTAGTATGTGCGTGCTGTAGTAGAATATGGGAGGAGGAATGTTGTATTATAAGAGTAGTTTAGTTTCCACCAATCTTTGCAACCTCACAAATGTTACATGCTTTTCCTTCAAACTCTGGCTTATAAGAAGCCTTACAGTAACAACATTCCACCTTGGGGGAGCCGCGATAAATTGGCTCGAAACTTGCCGAACAGACGTCGAAGGGGTTGTATTGATCATAGTCAAAAGCGAGTTCGTCATGTAAAGTGCGTTCACAAACGGACTGGATCTTACGAGCCTAAAGGTACATGATACATCAAGTCAATAACGGTCCACATGGCTCTGTATTCTTAGATACTATACCTCATCAGCAACAGTTCTAGGTGGAGCAAGTTCAAGCAATCTTGATGCGAATTGTGATGCTGTGCTGAAATTCTTTGTTCTGAAGGCTTGCTTTGTAGCTTGACGCAAAGCCAGTTGCATGTGTGGTGTCTGCAATTGGCAGTGTGCAAAGTAAGCAGCCAATTCAAGGGCGCGCTTCATGTCTTCGGGTGTTTGACCAGTGATTGATCTACGCTTTTGCTCCATGGACAGACCCAAGAGATACTCACGACAGATATCGACTAATTGAACCAGCTCGTTTGCTTCACCATCGTTTGCTGTCACTGTAAATAAGACAGAGTGCAATAGTAGTTTAAAGTGTTGGGCAGCTGCAACCAGTTTACCAGAGGTAAAAAGACGATAAGCCATTTGAAGTTGTGTAGTGACGATGGTCTGGAAGTTGTAAACAGCCACAGGCAGTGTGTTGCGAGGACTTGAGGCTTCAGGATTGCGACGCAAGTTGTAAGTGACGCTAGAGGTGCTAGCAACACCAGCGACAGAGACATGAGCAGCTTGGTAGATGGCCAAGAAGTGAGACTTGAGAGGCTCAAACTTGACGATGCCCTTTTGGCGATTGAGGATTTGCATGGCAGTTTCAAATGAGCCAGCAGCAATGTGATCCGCAGCGACACCCGAGTTCTGAGCCCACACAGCATTTTCATTGACGCCTTCAGCAGGAGCAACGAATTCAGCAGTTTCCTTGGCAGCAACATGGCCCATTTCAGCATCCAATTCAGCCTTGATGTCATCATCGTCATCCCAACCGCCGTCGCCATTCAAGTCATCATCCTCAAATTCATTGTCGTTGGGTGTGCCCAGCAAATCATCATCCAGAACAGGCTTGGAAGAGGAGGCGATACCGAGATCATCGTCGTCTCCCCAATCACCGCCAGCTTCCTCAATGTTGTCGATTTGGTCGTCATAGTTGAAACTAGGAGCGCTGATGGGAGCACCAGGCTTCTGTGATTGTTGTTGTTGTTGTTGCTGAACAAAGGCACCTTCAAAGAAACTCTTGGACACAGTCAACAAGGGCCAGTTGGGGTCTTCAAGCTGGGTGACAGGCTTGGGGGTAGAGGGCAACTGGTCAGGCATCTCTGGCAACTCAATGTCGGCTTCCGTCTTGCCGGCAGCAGCCAAGATAGCCTCAGCCTGCTCAGTCAAACCATGGGTCTTTGCAGTCATGTAAGCCAAGGGCAACTGACCCACGTCTTGCAACAGGCGAATGCGTTCTTCGACATCACCAAGGTAGACAGCGTTTTGGAAACGCATCAAGGGGTCCTTTTGAAGCTGAGAGATTTCGAGCATCTTGCGCAAATTGGTTTCATTGCCTTCCAAGAGATACAAAAAGGAGAGCTTGTCCATCTTCTTGGTGCGTTGGTAAGAGAGTTCGACAATCTTGTAGTTACCGTGGCGCAGGGCTTCAGCACCGAGCTTGGACCAGTAGTCAGGCTTATTCATTGACTTTGCAGTCTCGAGAGCGACGTCCAAGTTACCGCATTCCAGAGCGAGCTCGAAGCGTGTCTTGTCATCTCTGACAAAGTGCAGAGCAATCTCGGGGTAACCCTTCTTTTGGAGATAGGCAATGATGGATTGGCCCACCAAGTTGGAGGTACGGATGATGTGGAGGACTTCCTCGTACTGTTTCTTGACAAGGGCCAACTTGAAACGGTATTCAGTGGGGTCAATGACAATCTCACGGACCTTGCCGTCACGGTCGAGAGCATAGAGCTTCTTTCCCTTGATGCGAGTCAAGTAGATGGGTTGGTCCAAGGTGCGCACAATGCCATTGTCGCCTTGGGGCAAGGCGTACTTGATGTGGTTCAAGGTGCAGTAGATCAAGACACCAGAGTCGTCCCAGGTAGCACTCTTGATGCGGATTGTTTCGTGAATTTGGCTGGTTTGCTTCAAGTCTTTGGTGGCGATGGTGATGGTGTGCTTACTCAAGAGAGCCAGCATGGACATGTCGGTTGACCACACAATGTACTTGACGTTGGAGACTGTCAGCTCAGCAGTGACACGACGCTGTTGAATGTCAAAGAGGATGACCGAGGTAGGCGTGGCCATCAAGAGGGAGCCAGGGCCAGCATAGTAAATGTCAGTAACTTGGCCAGGAGTCTTGAAAGACTTGGTTTCCTTGTTTTGAAGATCACGGATCTGAATGACTTGGTTGGTCTTGTCAAAGACGGCAAAACGGTTACGGGCAATAAAGAGAGCAGCATGGCCAACACCCTTCATGGACTCATCCGAGGGCTCTTGCAGAGTACCGCCCAAGCTCTTGGGGAGACGATACAGCTCATAAGATCCGCCCTCGTAAGGAGAGGTCAACAAAATAGCTCTTTCAGCAGGGTTGTAGGATAGGGTGCGAGGAGCAACGAATTGAGAGCCCAACTTGCGAACAGACATGACCTCTTGATCAGCAGTGCTAGGGAAATCATGGATATGCAAGACGCTGTGCTTGATGTAATAGAGCTCGTTGCTGTGGACCTGGAAAGCAGGGCGCTCACGTTCAAGCTTAAAGACGATCAGACCGCTGTCATGACCAGCAGCAAACAGGTTGAGTTCGGGATGCGATGTCAAGACCCAGAAACGATCGTGGTCTCTTCTAAACGTAGCGACAGCAGTGCGCTTGGTCAAGTCCCACACACGGATGGTCTTGTCTTCACTGTCGGATAAAATGAGGTCTTGGCGAGGGTGGAAAATAGCGCTAGAGACATTGTTGTAATGGCCACGACAACTGTCCACTTCCCAAGCCTTGGTGTCTATTGGTTCAGTTTGAGTTAATCACACGTTTGTAAATGCGTCGACATGTGTTGCCCTATAGTTACCATTCATTCTCCAGAGCTTGACTTGGCGATCATCGCCAGCAGAGATGATCAATGGAAGCGTGGGATGGAAAGACGCCCAATTCACACCATGATCATGACCCTCCAACACATACTTGACCATCACATCAGTTGTACCAAACATATCACCGCCAGGTCCAGGTCTTCCCATATCATCCATCGTCATGGCGCTAGGTGCTTGAGACTTTTTGCGCAAGCCTGGTATATCAAGTGTGAGTGAGCTGCGTGTTTCACAGTAGCGCTACAGCCAAAACTTACCAGTGATATCCCATACACGGACGGTTTGATCCATGGAAGCAGAGACAATCAAGTCAGTCTTGGGATGGAACTGAGCGCACATGACATAGTGGTTGTGGCCTGTCAAGATGGCAATGCAAGCTCTCGATTGCCAGTTCCAGATACGAATCGTTTGATCGTCAGAGGCTGAAATAATCCAAGGCAATTCATTGTGGAAAAACACAGTGCGCACATAATCCAAATGGCCGTTCAAGGTGAAGAGACAGCGGCGAGTCTTGTAGTTCCAGACTTTGATCTTGTAGTCATCGCCACCAGAGACGAACAAAGGCTGGGTGGGGTGGAAAGAGATGCCTCTTACAGGTCCTATATGAAGTTGCTATTTGAGTCATGCTGTCATTTGCTGCTGGATGTGTGTGTGCACAGTGCTTTACCATCATGCTCTTCAAAGCGTTCGAGCAATGTGCCCATGCGGTAGTCCCAGAGCTGAATGCAGCCGTTGTGAAGAGAAGCTAGAATCCACGGACGCTTGGGATGAAAAGCAACGCCTTTAACGCGGTTGCTTTTAGACTCGAACTACAGATGTTGTGCTTATGAGTGCGGCTGCGCTTGGGAGTGTCCCACTGTCTTGGGCCTACCTTTGTGAGCATTTGCATGTTGAAATCGACTGTTTAATAACCTGTGCAAGAAACAAAAGGGTCAGCAAGATATTTGGCGCGTTCTTATTTGATATCAGATATTACCCAAAAAATAGAAAAACCAAATGTGTCCTTTTTTTTTGTAATCTATATAAAAAGACATGTTTAGTCGACGGTTGCGCATCTTTCTCGGTTAGATGAGCTTTACAAGAGTAACAAGGTAGATTCAACTAGATGTGTTTAGAGTTTCAAGAGGAAAAAACAAGTTACAGGTTATTAGAATAAAAACGAAAGCAATCTCATGAAATTGAATTGGGATTAAATGAGCATTCAACGGAGCCCTAAAGGGCCCACAAAGTGTTGCACATTCATCATTGAATCATTGGCCAACAACAGTGCCTTGAGTGACGTGTCAGAGCAGCTGCAATGTGTGTTTATTTCATATAGATTAAGCGCATAAAATGGAGGCATACACTGTATTATATCATAGCAGAGAGAGAGAGAGAGAGAGAGGAACAAGGCATAGTATTCAAACGGAAGGGATCTCTCATCTCAAATAAGGACAGATCATTGTAGAATGGCCGTATTTGCCACACCAGGTACTGCAGGTAGTAGAGATGTAGATGTTAGTGGGCCATTTTACTACAGTGCTATAGGCAGACTGGCTGGATTCCCTACCACTGACCACCTTCTAAATTGAGTGGTTTTACAACAACCACGGCATCTCGCTTAATGGATGTGGTATCAAAGTAATGTGTGCTACTAACAACGCCTTTATCCATCGCAATCACTTTGATGGCTGTGTTCACCGCAGGTGGCATCTTTTTAAAGAAATGTAAGCAAAAAAGAAGAACAAGAGATGTAATGTAAAGGAGAGTAAGTTTACATGCAAATCAAATCTTAAATAAAGCAAGAAAATGCTGTCAATTGACATTGTTTTAAACAAGTAGAGGACCTGCTGTCATGCCCTCCTCCCTTGAGATCAACACAGAACACACAAGAAAGAGAGAGAAGACCCCTTTCTTTATGAAATCAGAAATGTGGCGTTTCAAGCAGTCGATGCAGAATCCATGTAATGAGAATGTTGTTGAGGGCTAAGCAAAATTTACAAACAGGTCTTTATTATACATAATTTGTGGTAGAGTATGGTCTCGTTATTTGGTGGTGATGTTGATGTGGCTGCTGCTGCTGCTGCTGCTGCTGCTCTTGTTCTGGATGTTGCTCTTGGAGGTGATGACGCTGGTGGTGATGATATGGGTAATAGGCAGGCTGCTGCTGAGGATGAGGGCTTGTCTCATGTCTCATGTATTTATTGCTGCCATGGTTCAGATGCTGCTGCTCCTCCTCCTCCTCTTCCCTGTATCTCTTGTTGTTGGTGTTGAGCATCTGATTGGTTGGTACAGGCGAGTGGATGGGAGCATCACGCATGGTTCTGCCAGACAGAAAGCACGTCAGTGACTCCAACTGCCTAAACAGATGCTGCTGCTCTTGCTCCTCTTTGACATCGACATTGAACACTTGCAGTCTTTCAAAGGGCGGATCATCCAGCTTCATGTGAGGCAGTTGATTGATGAGATTGTGTAACGTGCTTTGACCCAAATAATGAGACTCGGCGAGCTCATTTGCATACTCTTCATGGTCAAAAGAGTACTGTCGAAACGTAATAGGGATTCTGTTGCTCCGTTGCAGCATGGCCAGGTTGCCTGCAAACACGCCCAGATGATGGACCAGCAGCCTCAGGTCGCTCACAGATGTCTCCATGTGAATGCGCTTCACCGAGTGTGCGAATTGATCAAAGACCATGAAATAGCCTGTCCAGGTCAGGGGCAGGTGGATCATTTTCAATGACAAGATGCCATAATGACGAGTAATGCGTGGCACAATGCACTTGATAAACCTGTCGGTGATGCGTCCATCAGCAGCAGGAAACAGCAAATCGCTGGTCCATATTTCAGGCGTCTTGTAGACCAAATCTCGCAGCCTTGTGTGGCTATCGCCGAGTGCTAGCAGATCCGTTAATTCCAGATTTAATGTCACCTGAGTGAGAATTTGATCAGGTAAAGATAAAAGACTCATTTCTTTCTTTTCTTTTTTTGCAAAGCGTTGTATAATAGATGTAGCTGGTGAAATGGATGCCAATGCGGGAACAAAGAACAGTAATTGATCTTGGTTGCAAATGTGAGAAAAAGGGGGAGGAGAGAAAAGAATAGAGTGGAAAAGAATCAAGAAAAGAGTGAGAGAAATAGAGAAAAAAAGATTTTTTTTTACGCAATCCAACAACAAACAAAATCATAGACGCTTTAGTTGCCCCTCTATACCGCTTTTTCGCTGCTCCAGGTCTTGAGTAACCATACGACATCTCAGTATAGAAATCTTAAATACCCAACATGCAGCGGCAGTGCGGCTGAAAACAGCAATGCCAATTTACACTTTGCCTGTTTCAAGCAATGATCCGGCCCTTTTAGTTGATCAGGGAGAGAGAGAGAGGGAGAGGGAGAGATGAGGTCAAATGTACGGTACAGGATGACGCTTGCTCCTGGGACGCAATCTCGCCCCGGTTCCTATATATACATGCCTGGGTTTGTACATGGCGTCTACATTTGCTCGGGTCATTCCATCTATATATAAGCACGAAACGGATCTAGCAAAGTTTGGTTCCTGATCAGACTTGCATACACAAGCTCACGATTGCACTTCATCATCATCCTTCACCACTGATTAAAAGTCCGTGTTTGCTATCAAACTACTTGAAAGAACCTTTTCTTGCATGAATTGGATATAGTAATACAAGATCGCATTGTTTAACCGTAAGCACGGATGTCTGGAGATTGTGCTTGTTCTGTTTCTTGATGAAAAACGGGTCGCTCATTGTGCAATGCGACAGGCACATGCTTGCCTCTTGATCCTTCACTTGATCCATGCATCTGTCCACTTGCAATGTGGGATGTACCTATTTGTCGTTGAGTCAGTCTCAACAGGAGAGAGCTGCTTGGAATGCCTGACGCCATTGGTACTCGCAAATGCAGCCAGCAAACGCTGTGCTTGTTTGTAAGCTCAATGATGGGGAAACATTTACTCTTTTGGCTAGCTATCATGATATGAATGAGCCATTAGATAAAGCTTCATGCCTGAATTTAGTAGCTTACCATTGTTTTGTATATGGAGTATCACAAAGAATAAAGGCATTTGTACCTGAATCCAAATGTATACAGTCTTTACCCATAGACTTGGCTCGTTTGCCATGTGTGGAAAAAAGCATCTGTCAGCATAATTCATTGGGTCTATTTCTTTAGGTATTTTAGACGGAGACCATCTCGCTCGTCTCTTTTTCATTCTTGCCATCATCCTGCTGAATATCCAAACATGTCAGAATACAAACCATTTCCATTAGCATCCAAGGTGACTGAAATCATCAAATCTGTCTACAATATTGAATCAGATAAAGAAGCCTGTCAGCCTCGCATTGTTCGAGAGTTTTTCGACAAAGCAGCCGAGCAAATTGAGACTCGCCCTGTAGAAAAGGAGGATCGTGAAATTACATACAATAACATCAAGGTCAATATTTCGATTTTGCGTCCTGTTGGATCCAAGGACAAGGTGTTGCCTGTCATTATGTTTCTGTAAGTTTCAAATGCCAATGTGATCCGTTTTTCTCTGTATTAACAACGGGTGATATATACAGACATGGTGGAGGATGGGTCTTTGGAAGCTACAATAGCCATAAAATTCTCACAAATGAGGTACAGTCTAATCAGCATTGGATAATGCGTATTATCCCCTTTTTGAGGTATCCATGGTAACACAGTGCAATTTTATATATAGTTGGTGAATTTGATCCCTGCGTGTGTCATTTTTGTACATTACTCACTGAGTCCTGAGGTAAAGTATCCAATTGCCCTGGAAGAGTGTTATGCCACCCTTTGCTGGATTCAAGAGAATGCTGCTTCAATCCATGTCGATGCCAACCGTTTGGCTGTATCAGGAGATTCCGCTGGTGGCAATCTATCTGCTGCACTGACAAGTAAATATATATCCATTGGCATGTCAATCCATGCCATGATACTCACCTCGAGTTTACATATATAGTTATTGCCAAGAGCCGTCAAAACAAGGGCATCTCCTATCAAGTTCTCTACTATCCAGTGCTTGATGTTGACTTCAACAATGAATCCTACAATCAAAACAAGGATAATGCGTTTTTGCCTCGCGCGACAATGCAATATGTATGGGATGCTTACACAACGAGTACGGATCAACACACTGTGCCTACAGTGGTGCCCATGTCAGCTTCAAAAGAGGTGTTGCAAGATCTACCACCTGCGCTCATCATTACTGCAGAGTCTGATGTACTGAGATCTGAAGGAGAGGCTTATGCCAAGAAGCTTAATCAAGCTGGTGTGGATGCTATTTGTGTCAGATACAACAGCATTGGCCATGGATTCGTCTCGATGCCTGTATTGAGACCTCAAGGAGTCGCTGCTATTGCTCAAACAGTAGATTTATTGAGAAAACATTGGAGTTCTGAATCTAGACTGTAAATTTGTAATAAAGCGCTTTCATATTGACGAGTATTACACCTCTACATACGCTGCAAATGGCTCGGGTATTACTATTTGCGCCATCGAAGATTACTCTCTGAACCATTTTACTATTTGCATCATCAATCATTACTAGCTTCGCCATCGTCAATACGATTCGGTCTACAATAAATGACTTGTATAGCAATATTAAGCTTTGAAAATGCCTCGCAATTATGCTGGATAAACAAGTTCAGGGAGGAGGGACGGGTGATTTGGCTTTCAAATGAGCGCAAATACACAAACTCTGTTAAAGTACAAGGTGTTTCGTACTTGCAACAATGTTCTCACTTGGTCACAGTCTACGCTTGTCTCGATGGCATCCAAAGGCAACATCTGTCGGGGTCCATAAAATCCAAAGCAACATATTTGTTGCAACACGACGACAACAGCAACATCTCTTTTTTACCACGCTCAGAAACAAAATGATTAACCCACTTGACGACCCTTCCGTTGAATCCTTTCTTATACCAGGAGCTCGAGTATACGACAGATACTTTAATTGTCCACTCGGTAAGTCATTGTGTCTATCGAGACATCTCAAAAGCAACATCTCATTTGGCCTGCTTGCTCTTCTTTGCAACAATAGATTATGCCAATGAGGACAGCAGCCCTAAAATCAAGGTTTTCGCCAGACATTTAGTGCCTGTGGATAAGGTCTCTTCCATTAAAAAGATGCCCTTCTTTCTGTATTTGCAGGTAAGCCCTTGGTCTCCAGCAATAAAAGAGTCGTGTATCTGGTACTGATCTCTCGCGGGCTCTCACAGGGAGGCCCAGGTTTTGAATGTGCCTTGCCTGGAAGCGGTAATTCTGGTTGGATCAAAGTTGCGTTTGAAAAGGGATACCAGGTGCTCTTGCTTGACCAACGTGGCACTGGATTCTCATCTCAAATCTCTGCAGAAGCTTTGGACGAAAAGTTTAAAACGGATGAGGAAAAGGCCGACTATCTGACTCATTTCCGTGCGGACAGTATTGTTAGAGATTGCGAGACGATCCGTAAGCAATTGACAGCTGGTAGATCTTCTGCTGATGACGAGGAGACCCGCATTACTTTGTTGGGTCAAAGCTTTGGTGGTTTCTGTATTACTACCTATTTGTCTCTATTGTAAGTGAAGAAGGCATATGTAGTATGGCATGGACAGCTGAATGGACCTTTTTCAATTAGCCCACAATCTGTCAAGAGCGCTTTTATCACTGGTGGCGTTCCTCCTCTTGTAGATAACCCTGACAAGGTCTACAGAGCACTGTATCCTCGCATGCTCAAGAAGAACAAGCTCTATTACAAGCGCTTCCCCAAGGATGTTGCTCGCGTACGTCAAATCCACGAATACCTGAGCAAGAACCAAGTGACACTGCCCAATGGAGGCACACTCTCTGTGCGTAGATTCCTTCAATTGGGTATCGCCTTTGGTGGATCTGGAGGCTACGACTCTTTGCACAACATTGTTCAAGCTGCTGCTCATGATCTCGACCGTATCGGTAAACTGTCTTACCGCACTCTCAACACCATTCAAGAAACACAAGGCTGGGACACCAATGTCATTTACGCCATCCTCCATGAAGCCATCTATTGCCAAGCAAATCAATCCAGTCGTTGGTCTGCTGAACGTGTGTTGCAAGAAGAACCCTTTGCCTCCGAGTTTGAATGGCGTCTCGAGAACTTGAAGCAAGATCAGCCCATCTACTTTACTGGTGAGACGGTTTATCCCTTTATGCTGGATGATTTCGCAGAATTGAGACCTTTAAAGGGAGTAGCCAACTTGCTGGCTGAAAAGAAGTGGGGTCAGTTGTATGATACAAAGGCTTTGAATCAATTGGAGGGACCTCAAGTCGCTGGTGTGAGTTACTTTGATGACATGTAAGTTTTCAGAGCAGTTGTTTGCGTTTGGAATTCACTAAAATAACAATGTACATCCAGGTATGTTGATCGTGTATTGTCAGAACACACTGCTAGTGAAATCAATGGCTTCCAACAATGGATTACAAATGAATACGCTCACAAGTAAGTTGTTATTGTGAACAGTGTGATGAGACTCTGTTTTCTTAAATGTTTCATAATAGTGGTCTTCGTGCTGATGGAGAAAGAGTGTTGAACTATTTGATGAAGCTTGCCAGAGGCGATGAGGCATATAATCGTTAAAGCAACTCTCTGTTTAAGACATTATTAAAATTGTACACCCCTTAGCTGTTAGTTACAGGGCTTGAATAAGGTCGTAAATAAGCGCATATAGTTCACAATGATTAGACTTCAAAAGCAGCCTTTTCCATTGTTCATTGGATATGGCTAATCCGTGTCAATGCGGTTCAGAAAGCCATCGCAGAACATCTCGCCAAAGCTGTCATTTGAACCCAAGAAACGTGTTCAGTAACGTGGAGAGGCCCTTGTCATGTATACTCAAATGTCTGATTTTGAAATGCAGTAGCATGCGATTGGAACCTGCCAGGTGATATCAGCAGAGATTGAGCGTAGCCAAGTCATTTAGACGTCTACAGTGTCATTTACTACACAA
>JAXQGS010001035.1:0-12272 GCA_037040325.1 Mucor sp. M7501 | reverse complement strand
ATCATGAAAACATCCATGTGGTGCTCAAGTGTATGAAATAAATTTAGGGCGTGGTATGTCTGTAGCCAGTGCACAAGTATATTTTTATATGCGGCAGTACAGCAAAAGTTGGCCTTGTACGCCAATTCTTGGACAATTTTAGCTGGGGAAAACTATTCAGCAACGTACCCAGGGATGTACGAGAACTGATCCTACAGATCCAAGTAATACCTCAAACTGCAAATATTCTTTGGCGCTACATAATGAATAGTGTTACAAATAGAGTAGTGCCATCGTTGCCTTGACATGTTTCTGCTATCGCTTACAGGTATTAGATGCTTCCAGGTCCAGCACCCTGATTACGTCCACAATGTGTCACTATAGCCATAATCCATTGAATAAACGCAAAACTCACGTCTGCATTTTCAAGCTTGTTTGCTGTCTAATTTAGCTAAAGCGTTTAATTTCATATGCTAGCAGTTTTACATGAGTCAAGTGTAACGTTACAATTTAGCCAACAAATAGAAAATTTTCATGCAGTAGTATAGACTTTCAGGCCGTGCCATTATTAATCATTGCGCATGTTAGAAAATGCTGCATTTTAATAGCTGTTGTATTTACAGCACAATAGCTTGTTTCATTTATTGACATGAGGAGAAACAAAACATGATCCATTTTTGCTAATATAGTAACATTCTTAATTGCATTTAAAGATTGCGCTGATCCATGAGATTGATTCAAGAATAAACAAGGGTCATTGGGTTGTTCAAAACGTAAACACAGAACAATCTTACATTAATTGCAACAGATGATGCTTGTTTGCAATGAAATGACAGCAGCGACTAGTATAAAAGAATTTCAATGCCCTTACCTTAAAATTAGTTGACAGCAACAGAATACTAATGTAACCACATTACATAAACGATGTTCTGCATACAGCCGTTTTTCTCCCAATTTTAAATGCTAGAATGCATTTAAATATGTCTCAACAAGGGGTTCTTGTTGACATGGATCGATTAGAATTTGTTCATCAGAGCTGAAATGCATCCTGATGAGCGTCATTTATAAGAGATGCTAGCTCAATGCTTAAACATTGGAGTCATATACGCAACATTGAATCGATAAGTTCCTCTATTTCACTGTGCTTAAAATACAATACAGGTTTTTCTTTATGTTTCTGCATGTGATGCTAAACAAACATCTCTCTGCTGCAGGGAAGGTATCGTTATCCGCGCACGTCCAAACATTCGGATCAATGACCCAAGAAGGAAACTTTCCTGTTGTATTGTAGTTTGATTACGAGATTTCACAGGGGGGGGCTCAAGGCAGAGCAATAAATACAGGGCAATGTTATTCATTCATGCATTCTTGATCCTATTTCGCTTTTAACATAAATATAGACAGCATGTTTGTTTACTTGCTTTACACGTATATTTTTTTTCTACTATGCGCATAGTAAGCGTTCACTATTAAAATATCAGATTACACAATATTTTTCGCTCATGTGTAACAAACATGTTTCTTTTTGTAAATTTTAACATTGTGAAACTACTACATTGTGGCACCAACACCTTACGCAAGTTCAATGCCAATTACAAATGGCTACAGTTGCCAATTGATAAGATTGCAAAGCAAAAAGACCCTGATGCACACAGCGTATTAAAGAGAGAACGCTCAAGCGATTACATTTTCAATTTAAGCAAGGGGAAAAGGGTACAGAATACAGAGAAATCAGCCATTGTCATTTGCAAATCGTTAAATTGCAATAACAATGGAACCAAAAAACTTTAATAATTTAGTGCAAAATGAACATTGGACATTTTGCATGTAGAAAAGAAAACCCTTAATATACTAAGAGTACTAATTGTCGAGTAAATAATAACGTACGAATGGCTGCCCAATGTGCCCTTTTGCTTTGTTTATTTTCTAGATATTAATAGGAGTCTTTTCGTGAAGAAAAAAAAGAAAGAGATCCTGTACAACTCAATTCTTGCCTAAAGGAGCATCAAGCTACTTTGGTAAGAATCTGTGTTGGGAGAAATATACACGCACGCGAATTACATTTCCACACTCTTGCTTTGGGAGAACAGCAATTATCAGAGCAAAATTCACGTTTTTCAATTAGGTTAGACATCCCCAAGTTAAAAACTGTTATTTAATTGTGCGATAGGTTGTATCACATTGTAATAATTGACTGCATATAGAAAAGACGATTGGTGTATAGGGTGAAGGACGATAGACAGGGGGAGCACCATCTTCGTAAGCGTAGAACAAAAGTGATAATCTTTGCATAAAACGTTCATCAAATACATGAGATGAATGACGAGTAAGCAAACGGAGCTGTGTCTCCATCAGGAAATAAACGTAGAATAAGTAACCCCCAAACGGAGCAATCCGAGAAGCGAGATTTTTTTATTCTTGTCTTACTTGACCCAGTTTTCATTTGCCAAGATGAGGCTAATACGACCTCTTGACCAAAGCACTTGCTTATACGACAACCTTCTTTGATAGCGTCGTTTCTATGCTTTATTTTGGTAAAAATCCATCATTGTAACATGACATTTGGCATTGAAAATGAAATTGAGCCACAGTGAGTCCCAATCTTTCGAGGAACTTTTGTTATGTGGCGCCCAAGATCAATTGCATGTCATAGCCCATATATAGAATCAGTATATAAAGGAGAACCTTTCTACGTTATTCTTTGCGAAAGTTGCATTTGCAAAAAAAAAGCTTATTTGAAAAAAGGAACGTAAATTTTTGCGCTCATTTAATAAGGTTGATTTATATATTTCATACTAAACTTGTATAATTCTACCCTTTTCTTCCCTCTTCCCTGTTCGCCTACATCAATTGACTCTTGTCCACTTTTTGTCTTTCTCTGTGACACTATTTCCATCATTCCCAAAACGACTCAATTATATATAGATATCAGTCATTTTTCCATGAGTGATAACTATCACTTGTCATCAAATGAAAACCAACATCAACATCCAGCACAGCAAGAGCTGTATACTTTATTCGCTCAGCCTTCAGCAGGGTCTCCCTCCACAACCGCATCGCCAATTTCGCCAATGACCACCATAGTGCATCAGAATCAGAGCTGGCCATCCATAGGACAGGCAATTGATCAGCGGCATTACTATTATGACATGAATCAACACCCTCAGCAGCAGCATCAATTGCAAGATCAATATTGGCCAAATGCCTATCAGCCAGATCCACGCTACTCCCATTTCAATCATCCCCTACCACAGCAGCAGCATTTTCAGCAGTACTATTCTGAGCCCATGTACACACCACCACCACCTCCTCCTCCTCGACATCATCATCGCCATCAGCATTATCAATCAGCTTCCACTATGGCTAGGTCGGTGCCTACATTCTACACAACGCAGCAGCAGCAGCCCTTGGATAATTCATTCAACGCACCAATGTCAAACATAGAGAACACATTTAGCGGCCCTCCGTCTGCTTTAGCCGCGCCATCAATTGATCAAATGCAGCCAACCCAGCACAGCATGAAGGAAAAAAGCAGACAGCCTCAAAAGCACAGCGCCGAAGGATTGACGACAAGCCCATCTCCTTCTGAAACACCCGTGCCCTCGCCTATCATCAGTAATAAGAGGAAAAGAAGAGGATCAACTGCAACCACAAGCCAATGTCAACGGAAAAAACGAATGCAAAACGATACCAAAGATACACCAAAAGACGAAGGGGGGTTACAAGGTTCACACGATGAAGGCGATGGTGACAATGGGGTAACAACAACAACAACAACAAGGAGAGTTGACGCTACAAAGGATACCCACTCCAATCAAACTGTCGATCAGCTTGAGAATGAGCTTGCTTTTCTCAGGGATGAATGTGCAACCATATTGATCATGCTGGATTCTTTGAGAAACGCATTCTTGGCAGATATACCATCTACAACAGCATCCACATCAGCAGCCAAGTCCAACTCTTCATCAGCAACAATCAACTTTATGGTCGAAAGTGTCAAGACATTCTCATCCATCAGCACGCCGTTCATGCAGCACCATGTTGATACATCCTCGGCTGCTACCAATAATGGAGATAGGCGACGCCGATCAAAAGCAATGGCCCAGAATGCCGAAATGGAGCGTGAAATGAGGTTTGCCTACGACGATTTGATGCTTCAAGTACGACAGTTGGAGAAGAAGGTAGAGCGACTGGAAGGAAAGAGCAAGCATGTGTGTCTAGAAGATTCGGCTATTAATAACAACAAAAAGAAGCATGAAGAAGATCAAATAGCAAACCTTAAAGACGATATACAAGAGCTGCCTCAGGAGAATACCGACAACGATAACGAAGTGGACAAGACTGATGGCGATGATGACACGGATGACTCAGGAGAGTAGCCCCAAGAGGAGATAATCTTGCGATCATTTAGAATTGGCTGATCTGTGCTGATCTGTATCCCATTTTTTCTTTCTTTTCATGTAATTATTATTAATACTTTTTATACATACTATATTTTACCCACTCGTTTAGAAAATTATTTATTACCTTGTATGCTCTTACATTCTATGCTATTCCTATACGCTTTATGATATTTGACCCCCTTCTCTTGAAATTAACTTTACTTTATGTTTACCCACAACTTTTTTTTTTCTTCCTTATGATTTATTAAAAAAAACCTCCTTACGCGAAATGAAATACAACATTAAACTTCGGCCATGATCGCGCGAAATTGGCTAAATGTGTGTTCCCGTTGTTTGTTCGATAACACTAGACACTTTTTTTGTATACCATGGTATACACATTATGTCAAATCAAAGACATTACGCACGCTTACACGCCTATTTCAAGTCGTAATTCAGACATTACGTACAATATCAAAATAAATCTAATGCTGATGCCTATGTTTAGCAATATTGAAATTAAATATCTTGATTTGGATTATGCATGTGGTTGTTCCTGAATATTTGGTAATTTCTACATGTCTGCCAGAAATCAAAAAAGCCGCGATATTATCGAAAGGCAACCACACAATTGCTAGCGTCACGAAATGTAGAATTACAGTAGGAGACGATATTAAAGTTGCTGATGCTATTATGAGGTTGACAGATTGATGCGTATCATGCTCCATCAAATAATCTAGTGAGTAAGTTTGATAGAGAAGCATCCTTTGTGTTGTACGGGTGATAGCAGATTCAGTGCTGGATGAACTGGCTCTAGAACGTCGTAGATTTTGTTCTTGCAGGAGTGGTAGATGTGTTAATCATGTCTTGTAGCTCTCTCTTGATACAAGAATCTGAGACGCGATCTGTTGCCCGCTGTATGGCTTGATATTTAATGGTTTTGAAAACTTTGAGAGTGTGGAAGAGCCAAGGCAGGTGCTCACCAGGATAAGCAAAAGGAAATGTAGTGAAGCATCAGATTGTTGGTAGCATTTTTTGCCAATTTCACCGCAGAAACGTCGCTACAACTCACTGATCGATTGATGTTTGCTACTACCTGTCGCTGTGATCAAGAGTCTATAAACATATTGCTAGTCAAAACCAGAAATCAGTTGGCCAGCACGGATCAATAGATTAATAACGCAATGCACTCGAATAAAATGCCACGGTGAAGTATCAAGGAGCTAATATTGAGTCGCTTCTGTAGTATGAAATTTCTTTGGCATACAACGCTACAGTTCAAAGATCAAGTGAACAAGTTAAAGATGGCTTGTTATCAACAATAACAGCAGAACATGCCACTTTCATCTCCATACGGCATAATGGCTCGTATTTATTTAGGAACATTTCTTTCTTTTACAATCTGTGAACTCAAGAGGAGTGAAAGAATGAAGCAAATTCAGTGAAAGCTTCATCACACAAGCACCAATATCCCAGATAGATTTTACTACATGTTCACAAACAACCATTGGCTCGCAACCATACCTTCGCAGATGCTGAATTGAATCCCATCATTGGGTCGCGTATTCTTCAATTGGTCATCAACATTTGGTACTTCTGATACCAGATGTAAGTACAAGTTTTCGAATAGAAAAAACCCTGTTGATTGAGTGAGAATACCAGGCATCTTATTCTTGATTGATTCAGCCACAGACAGGGCAGAATAGATATACGAGTCTCCATCCTGGGTAGATGTGAACTGGACGACGCATGACAAATCTTTTTCACGGGTAATACTTTAAAAAGCTTCAGCGATATCAACCGAGCAACTGAATTGCGGGGTAATCCTCGCATTTTCACGAAAAACTTTCTCATGTTGCACGTGAATTGTTCAGGCAGCAAACAAGGGACCTTGTTCAACACCGTCAAATTTATAATACAAAATATACACAAACTTTGGAAAGAATCGCGGAAAGGTTCGTAACATTGGCACTGGACCATTCAATCCAATTTCGATTTCCCTTGACGGCTTCGATTCAAATTGATAACTTCTTTTCCATCCTACCTACTCCCACCCCCCTTTTTCTTCTTTAACAAACACCACCCCCCTCTCTCTTTACTTTTTTTTCTTTAAAGATAATAAAATGTTGAAGTTCTTACAGTCTTCTTCGCCCAAGGCCGTAAGTGATTGACGCCTGGAATTGCAAGGAACACTACTAACATCTCTTCTAGTTGCGTGCTGCCCGTAAGCATTTACCCCACATTTTCAAATGATGCGATTTTTCAACTCGAGACCTAATTTTGCTTTGAATAGACACCAACGCTGGTAGATTAACTGCTCGTGGTCTTCATTATGCCAAGCCTGCCATGCAGGTCATGTCCACAAACCCTCTTCGCGCAACTGAGGCTACCGTAAGTTTATCGAAATGTAAACAATAAGGGCTGTGCAAACTCAATGTCGTTATTAATGTAGGGTTCCATTGCCAGCAAATACCCCATCATCGATCATGAATACGATGCTGTCGTTGTTGGTGCTGGTGGTGCTGGTCTTCGTGCTGCCTTTGGTCTTGCTGAAGCTGGTTTGAACACTGCTTGTATTACCAAATTGTTCCCTACTCGTTCCCACACTGTTGCCGCTCAAGTAAGATTTTAAACAAATTACGCAGGCTACACAATTGAAATCTAACACTGTTTGCAGGGTGGTATCAATGCTGCTCTCGGTAACATGACAGAGGACGACTGGAGATGGCACATGTACGATACCGTCAAGGGTTCTGATTGGCTTGGTGACCAAGATGCTATCCATTACATGTGTCGTGAAGCTCCTCACACTGTCATTGAACTCGAAAACTACGGTGTACCTTTCTCCAGAACCCCTGAGGGTAAGATTTACCAACGTGCCTTTGGTGGTCAAAGTTTGAAGTATGGTAAGGGTGGTCAAGCCTATCGTTGTGCTGCCGTCGCCGATCGTACTGGTCATGCTATTCTCCACACTTTGTATGGTCAATCTCTTCGCCACGACACCAACTACTTTATCGAATACTTTGCCCTTGATTTGATTATGGAAGATGGTGAATGTAAGGGTGTTATTGCTTTGAACATGGAAGATGGTACCCTTCATCGTTTCAGATCTCACAAGACTGTTCTTGCCACTGGTGGTTACGGTCGTGCCTATTTCTCTTGTACTTCTGCTCACACTTGTACCGGTGATGGTAACGCCATGGTTGCTCGCGCTGGTCTCCCTCTTCAAGATCTTGAATTTGTTCAATTCCATCCTACTGGTATCTATGGTTCCGGTTGTCTCATCACTGAGGGTTCTCGTGGTGAAGGTGGTTACCTTGTCAACTCTGCTGGTGAACGTTTCATGGAACGTTATGCTCCTACTGCCAAGGATTTAGCTTCTCGTGATGTCGTTTCTCGTGCCATGACTTTGGAGATTAAGGCTGGCCGGTAAGTTATGATATTTGCTTTTTTTAAATACTTGAGTAACTGACTTGTATCGTTTGGAAAAGTGGAGTTGGCAAAGACAGGGATCATTGCCATCTTCAATTGCACCACTTGCCTCCTTCTGTTCTTCATGAACGTTTGCCTGGTATCTCGGAAACTGCCGCGATCTTTGCTGGTGTAGATGTTTTTGTCGTTTCCAGTATGCTTTTTGCAATTTAACACAATTAGACTAACCAATTCACTACATTAGGTTACCAAGGAACCCATTCCTGTTCTTCCTACCGTCCATTACAATATGGGTGGTATTCCTACAAAATATACCGGTGAGGTGATCAAGGTTAATGATAAGGGCGAAGATGAGGTTGTTCCTGGTCTTTATGCTGCTGGTGAAGCCGCCTGTGTCTCTGTTCACGGTGCTAACCGTCTCGGTGCCAACTCTCTCTTGGATATCGTTGTTTTCGGTCGTGCTGTCGCTCATCACATTGCCGAGACTCTCGAACCCAACACTCCCATGAAGCCTTTCGCTGCTGATGCTGGTGCCGCTACCATTGCCAACTTGGACAAGCTCAGAAACTCTGAAGGTCCCAAGCGTACATCTGAGATCCGTCTCAACATGCAAAAGGTCATGCAATCTGATGCTGCTGTCTTTAGAACTCAAGAGACTCTTGATGAGGGTATGTTGATTCTACATTGTGATTGATCTACATATGAAACTAACCGTTTGAATAGGTGTTGGTAAGATTGACAAGGTCTGGTCCTCCTTCAAGGATGTTGGTGTCACTGACCGTGGTATGATCTGGAACACTGATTTGGTGGAGACATTGGAGCTGCAAAACTTATTGACCTGTGCCTCTCAAACCATGCACTCTGCTGCTGTTCGTAAGGAATCTCGCGGTGCTCATGCTCGTGATGATTACCAAGAACGTGATGATGTTAACTGGATGAAGCACACTCTCTCTTGGCAAGATCAAGAGACCGGTGAAGTCAAGCTTGACTACCGTTCTGTCACTGATACTACCCTCGATGAAGCCGAGTGCAAGCCCGTCCCTCCTTTCGCTCGTGTCTACTAATTTATAAAATGTTAGAATACAAATCCATTTTAGCTCTTTCTTTACCTTCTCTATCCCTCATACTCTTGACATAATTGTTCTTTCATAAAACTTTTTTTTTTATACGCAAAAAAGAAAAATAAAGTAAAAAAAAAAATATACAAAAAAAATTATAGCCTTCGTATTTATACCTTTTGCTCGTGCTGGAAAATGACATTTTAGATTGACAAACAGGTTTCTTTAAATGTTTCCTTTTACAGTAGTGAAAAGATAAGATTACTTCTGCCAAATGCAAGTTACGCAAACAAGTGCTGGATCTGGTTAGGTAATGCTACAAACACTATATTCAGTGATACCCTTCGCTTTGGTGGAAACCAACCTTCGTGTAGGCCGCGGGCATTTTTTGTCTAATATCATGAAATTACATTATTGATAGCTGAAATTGTCAAAACTATATGTTAGATTTGAAAAAATGTAATAAAACATAATCAAATATCCGGACTAAGCTAAAGTACTCTTCCATTCGTAATTCCCTCTTTATTACGGTGCCTGAAAATTGAAACGCGAACGATTGCACTTTACAGAATCACAAATCAGGTACCTACAATGGCTGCACGAATGCTGTATATTAGTACGCAAAATGAGCTGTCAGGTAGCCATCTTCACAATGCTATAATCATCAGTTTTGCTGAGCTCTTCTATCTATTATTTTCATCAAGTCTCAGAGTTTGCGTAGAGCTTGCGTAGAGCTTGCGTAGAGCTTGCGTAATGGATTCAATAAATCAGTGATCTGAAGAGTATAGATAAACAACTTTTTTTTTATTCTTCCTCTTCTCTCTCTTTTTTATCTTATTTCCTACGTTTAAAATAACATCGGGCATGTCTTCGTATAGCTTAAAGTAGATGCTTCATACACTCTTCTGCTCTAGACAGATGATCGTGAAGATGCTCGAGAAGACGGTGGAGACAACAATGCTAACGTACAAAAGAGGGACGGAGCACAACCTTTTCCCGTACACATCTTTGTGGCTGTCGCATGGTTTCCCGATAAAGTTGATGGTGAAAAGGAAGTCCATCATAGAAATCATAACCTCTTTTGAATAATCACTATACTAATCTTCAATGGGTAACACACCAAGAACACGTCAACATTCACAAGCAAGACAACATCTCGCAGGCGCATCCAGTTCCACCGAAGGATTTCCAAAGAATTTGCTCCATATGCCTCAAGCCAGGTGATGCTGTATTAACCAAATGCGATTGCAAGAAGCTTTTTTGCAACGAACACCAGCTCCTCCACCAACCGCACTGCTTTTACCACAGAGAGCGAAACAACCCCGGTAAGTCAGAGGTGCCATGGCTCATAGTGAATACAACATCACTTGCTAATTGGTTGTGTTAGAATACACAAAATTCTTTCAAGTCAAACAGGAAGGTCTCGAGAAATTTTAAATCAACAAGAAAGGAGATATTAGACAGAGAGGAAGTCGCAATTTGAGAAACTTACGAATAAACAGCAAAAGATACGAAGACTTTCAAGGCGACACCAAGTCATACAAATTTCATCGACTCATGACAGACACCTCTCTCACTCAACCAAATGAAGAAGCTGTTCATGTGGATCACATCAATGGAACGCGCGATTTGAATCATATTTGCAATTTACGGCTTGTCACCCCAAATGAGATTGGATTCCTTGAGTATCTGGATGACAACGCGGATAACCCTGTTGCGAGAGTGCTTGCACTGTAAGTACAATACTCTTGATTTACAAGAAAGGGAACTAATAATTGTGTTTCATGATAGGGATTTCTTTGTGGCAAATCTTTTCCAAGTGAACATTCTCCTTGAGATTTTGCGCATTGAGCCGTTGCAATCAACTTACCACATTGATTTCAATGGTCTCTTAGAAGCTTTCAATGCATTGCAAGCAAAGCAGACATTATCTGGCACGGAGCTAGTAGCTTTGGATTACTACAGATGTGTCCAACAAAGAATTGTGAATGGTGAGTCAACCGACAAGCACTTCACCAAGGTAAGTTCAAATTTGATCTCTTTGGGACTAGTTATCTAAATCGTTGATCATGTAGTTCACTTATGTCTGCGAAGAGCACGACCCTGTCAGAATTTTTGGGTACAAGGAGTTCTACGATCAGCACATGGAGCAGTGTCATCAGGTAGGTTCGTCAAGTGATCTCAAGAAATTTCATACTAACATTGAATACATAACTTTTACTGCACATGTAGCAAGATCTGTTTTATTGCGACCAGTGCCAGAAAGGATTCCCAAGCAACTGGTATCGAAAGGATCACATGCAGTCTGTTCACACGAAAGGGTTAGAGGTATAGTAAAAATTGATATGGATACGAGGAGCTGTCTATTGACTGAATCTGTGAATTAGGCATTCGTGTGCCCTGATTGCCATTGTGAGAAATACACAGAATGGCAACTCAGAAAGCATCGCGACAGCTACCATGCACCTGTAAGTTGGTCTTACCATGCAAAAATTGATTGTGAGCAAGACTAACAAATGTATTGCCTTCTCAACATAGGGCGCCGAGCATATTTGTCCTCGTGGTTGCGGATTCAGCTTCCACGATTTGCGCCAAATCAACCGACACTTGAAGAAGCCATGTCTTAGATGGACCCTTTGAACAGTCGACGTTAATGCAAAGAAACCAAGTATGCCATTCATGGATCAAAAAATTGCTCTTATATATAACGTCATAGATGTGTCCTCTACAGTATAAATACTTTGCCTGAACATACAAGCAACTTGGTGCTCATATCAAGACACAAATTCCTCTTAAGCTAGGCTAGTTTTCGTGAATATAATTGATCACTTTCAGAGCATCTCACTGTAGCTGTCGTCTGAACCCAATAAACGTGCCCAATAACGAGGAGAGACCTTTAACATGTATACTCAAATGTCAGATTTCAAAATGCTGCAGCATGTAATTGAGACCTATAGGGTGATACCGGCAGAGATTGAGTGTATCCAAGTCGATTAGACGTCTATATAGTGTCTCTAACTATACAAATGGTGGTTTCCAGGGCAAAACACCACCACGCACAGCCTTTGCTGGGATTGAATTTTATAGGTGCGTGCGACTGGTCTTCCAGATACTTCATTTGGACATCCCAAAACCTTTCAGGGGCATTTACGCAAGATTTTTCTACTCGAACAGCAGCTATTTCTCTAGACCTATACATGCAAAATTAAACGATGAATCCATTGGTGCTGGTTTCAAAGCGATTTCTTTAGTCTGTGAAGAGTAACTGTGGAAAAATGCAAAACACGTTTTGGGAGGAAAAATCTAAATCCCGCATAATAAACTGCTTGGAAAACACTTTTACGTGCTCCAATGCGTTTCTACAATTGTTTTGAGCATAGGAACACCTTAGTAGAAAACTTCATTTTCGAGGTGAAAACCT
>JAXQGS010001034.1:0-12385 GCA_037040325.1 Mucor sp. M7501 | reverse complement strand
CACCTTAGTAGAAAACTTCATTTTTGAGGTGAAAACCTCCATCATTCAAAATCATCAAATTTTCCCTTGCTAGTACAGGGCCGAAATGGCCAAAAATCGATGATCAACACGATCCTCAGAAAATCGCTGAAAAGTGATCCATATCCTAATGTGAGGTCGCAGAACACGATGGCGCCTATTTCGAGGCCGAGATCGCGCTTCGTTGGCGAGATATAAGCAATTTGAACTCTTGATTTTACAGTGGTAAATACATTTGAGGGCTGCTTACTGAGGATTGCACCTATTAACATTTGGTTTGATAGTTTGTGGTTTTTCATCTAGCAGAACAGTGCATTATGCGAACAAGAGGGACACGCAAGAAGCTTGGATCGAGTTGGACATTCCCTCAATTTCAAATGTGTTGTGCAAATATCATAGTAATATTCACTTTTGTAATGCAAATACGTACGTTGCCTGCCCATACCGTCACTACAACTTGGGATTTAGCTTTTCTACGGTGCTCTACACCATTATCAACGGACACAATTCACATACAGGCCTATACCATATACTTAGATTGCCTCTTGTTTTACAAAAATAAGCAAATCATAGCAAAAATCAGACGCATTTCTTGAATCAATCACAGTTGCTGGATTTGCTTTTAATGCCACGGACAATGTCATTTTCCGCAGCTGAAATATCAGTACAAATGTTCAAGATTCAAGGCAAATACAAAAAGCAGAAGAGGGGGAATAAATTATATATATTTTGAAATTAACAAATTTTTTCTATGTATATACTAAAGTGAACGGCTTCTTATTGTGATGATGATGATGGAGCGTCTGCAGTGTTTGCTGTCGCTGTCGCTGTATTATTGTTATTCGTAGTAGTTGTATTAGTGTTTGTTGCTGTTGCTGTAGATGTACTTTGTTCGGTGGCGATGGCTCCGCTTTCTGTTGAGACGGCATTGAGAGGGAAATGCTGAACAAGTAATGCGTCAATGGAGTTTGCCAATAAGCCAGTTTGCTTTTCCAATTCTTGCAATTCGTTCGACAGCGAAGTTTCGAGCTCATCGTATTGCTGTACCTTGATAGATAGCTTATCCACCATGGTTTTTACAGCCAAGCGTGTCCAGTGCTGAATTTCCTGATCCTCATAACTAGCCAGCTTACGAGCGTTCTGCACAGCGCTCTTCAAGGCTAGTGTGGTGGCTTCTTTTTGCACTTGTCTCGAGAAGATGCCTTGATCGACTGGTTTCTTTGCTGCTTTACGGCCCTCTGCAGTTGCTTCGGTCATTTTTTCGTCGACATCTTCGTTCTTCAAGTTGCTGGATTCAGCCTCCGTGTCCGTTTCCTGCTTTACCACATCCTGCATCACCGCGTCTTGTGTGTCTGCTTCTGCTTCTTGCTTGAGCTGGCCATCTTCCTGTCTGCCTTGGCCCGACTTCATCAGCACCTTGAGTGCAGTTTTAGCTGCTGCAGAGCCGACGCCAGGGTTGACATGGCCCGCCAAGAATGCAATTGTTGTCATGACAGGATTAGGCAGATCCCCAAAAGGCAGCTCCTCCAACTCCTTTTCTGTCAGCTGAGCAGTCAGGAACTCGTCGTTGATAGGCAGCTGTAAAAAGTGGGTGATGCACTGTTCCTTGGATCGACTGCCGACATGTTCAGAGATCATGAGCCAGTCATCATCAAATCTTTCGACGCCCTCCAGCAAACGCAGCGTCTCCTGGGTTGTCCATGCCTCGTCCATCAGGAGCTCCGTGTCGTCTGCTTCCACGCGCAAAAAGTCGCCACTTGAGAATGTCGCAGGGAAACGGCCCTCCAGGAAACAGTCGATGCATACCTGGTAGTTTTTGGCCTTGAGTGATCGATACGAGACAGCGCTACAATCAACGCTGCAGTTGGAGCAATGGAATATTTTGCGGCCGTCTGGGTTGTTGGGGTCTTCGATTGTTAGATCCCACGAAGAGCGAGTGGGCGGCACTTGGGCTTCATTGTAGATCAGATCTCTCAAGTACTGGATATCGGCCTTGTCAATGTCGTCAAAGTTGCGTTGCGATTTGGGAGCGACTTGTGCAGCGGGGTCGCTGTCAATGTAAGGATCGAATATTCTGCGGCGTGGATCAGGTCTGGCATTGATGATGTTGTTCAGTTCGAGGAAATTGTGGATTCTGACCAGCGTGACCAAGTCAGCATCTAGTTTGGATTTGCAGGCGGACACGGTCAAGTAAAAGTCTGGATTGGCTCTATAGGTGTCAATCATGTAGTTTCTGTACTGCTTGTACTGGTCCTCTGGCAGCTCTGCACTCCCAATTTCTGGTAGAGCCAACAGCTCGTTTTCGCTGATGAACGACTGGTCAAACCACTCGGGAAGGTCGAAATCGGCATAGTCGAGAGGCGTTGCCTTGATCAGGGTCGATATGTTGAGAACTAGCCAACATGTGTGAATACGATGTGTCTAGCCATATACACACACACACTGCCACATTTACCTTTGTCGTCTGTCTTGCTGTCCTCGTCCAATTTGCGCATCTTGTTGGGTCTCATGGGGTACTCGACATTGACAGAGGTGAACTGGGAAATGTTGGTCAAGTCGCCATTCAAGTAGGGCTCAAACTCGTTCTTTCTCTGTCTGCTTCCAATCTGCGGCTTTTCGGCTTCAATGTCTCTCACACGGATAACAGGCTGGTATCCCTCGTGAAGGACTGGCACTGCGGGTGGAGCAGGCTCTTGAAACACGGCATTGTCTGTGGCTGTAGCAGCGGATGAAGGTGATGCGGAGTGTTTGGCAGACTTGAGTTTTGGCTGTTCTTTCAATGTTGCTGCTACTGCTACTGCTGTTTCTTCCGATTCAAGGTCGCTCTGTTTGCGCTTGGCAGGTGTCACTGGCTCTCGGTCCTCGTCGTCTTCCTCCTCCTCCGCCTCGACGCCGTCTGCTTCATGCTCGTCCTCCTCTTCATCGCCCTCCTCATGCTCGTCCTCTTCCTCGTATTCCTCGTCCTCCTCCTCTTCGTCTTCGTCCAAGTCCTCATAGTCCTCTTCGTTCATAAACTCGTTGAATCGCTCTGTGTCTTGCAGCCATCGCACGGATATCTTCCACGAGCCATTGTGTTCTGGCGGCTCTTCTGGGTCGGTGAATTGCTGTGTCTGGGGCAGCCAGCTGTCGAATGAGTCTGGATAGTACCACCAATGCACCAGCACCATATTGCCGTCTTTCTCCAGTGTTCTGAACCAATCCTCTTCGACGCTGCTCTTGTTGTATTCGTGCAGCTTTCCGTGCAAGATGTGCGTTGCCTTGTCCACATTGTCCACATACGTAGCTACAGATAATGTGAGTATATTTTGGCTGTGTCTGCTCATGGTCCGCATCTTACCTCCCAGTCTCTTGATCATGGCAATGACGGTTTTGCGATGGGCGTCTGTCACGGGCTCCCTGATGGCGATCTTTGGTATAGGAATAAAGCCCTTCTTGATGAGGGCAGTGCGCACCGCCTGCACCAAATCAGCGTTCTTTTGCTTCTTGGAGGGATTACCAAAGTCCCACTTTTTCCAATTGTGGCGAATGCGAAATGTGTAGGCGCTTTTGAGGATGGTATAGATGGCAGTGTCCTTTCTGAGAGGCGTCTTTTTGGACACTTTGAACAGCTTGGCAGGGATTCGCACGGGTGCATTGTGTGGTCTGTTGAAAGCGCCCAAGCAATCCTGCTGGAACTGCTGCAGTTGGCCGATAAGCAGCGAGAGATCGCGCGCTGTGAATGCAATGTCGCGCTGCTGCTTGGCCAATTCCTGTGTCAACGGCTTGACAATGTCGGCAAAGCAATCCACCACATCTGCTGATTCAAAATGACTTTGCTCCAAGGCTGCTCCTTTTGGATTTCGTTTAGACATTTCAAAATTGGGTGGAATAGAAGGAATTTCCAATCCAGTGAAAAAGTTTTGCGACTCTTTTTATTTTTTGGTGTGGTGGAGGCAAACAACAAATGGCAGCGCTTACATGACGTCAGCTCATTGGCTGCTTTGCTCCACTTTTCAACATCTATAGATATCATGCAGTTGTATCAAAAGCTATGCCATGCCCTGGATGCCAATGACATGTAGGTCAACAGGAGCCTGTAGTGTGCTGGCACATGTGCTAACGCCTGTTGACATAGAAACGAGCTGGGCCTGCTGCCCATGGTGCCAGACATGTCGGATGTGCCGCCAGAGAGCCACATGTACCATCCGTTGCTTGTCGTGGAGAATAAACTCGGCATTGCCAAGCCATGTCTGTCTGTGCTTCTCAAGGAAGCGCACGAGCATTTCATCACGCTGGATGAGAACGATCCACTGCATTTGGAGCAGGCGACTCGAGTCATGATACTGCTCAAACCGGATAATTATACAGCCATGAACCAAAGGTAACATTTGGCTTGTTGACACTCACACACATGCTGGTCCCCTCATATACCATGATGGCTGTAGGAAGCGACTCGTCCAATCAAAGTACATTCAGCCGCAAGACGAGATAAAGCTGTTGGAGCTCATCTTCACCATCCCCAAGCACGCTAAAAGCTCTATAGCGTGGTATCATCGGCAATGGCTGTTTGCTCATTATGCCGACCTGGATGTCGACAAGGAATTCCAATTGTGCACAATGACATCCATGCTGTACCCCAGAAACTACTACGCCTGGACCTACAGACACTGGGTGCTGTCTGTCTACTGCACATCAGATCCAGCCAGGGTGCAGCAAGAGTACACGAGCACATGTCAGTGGATCGAGCGCAATATCAGTGATTTCTCTGGCTTTCAGTACTTGCAGCAGGTGATGGCCATGCACAAAAGCCTCGCCCGAGCATCTCACATGCAATGGCTCGACACACTGATCGTTCGGTATCCTGGCCACGAGTCGCTGTGGTGCCACAGAAGGTTCTGCTCACATCTATTTGCTCGGTCTGAAGCGCACTGCCACGAACAGCACGCCTTTATCGAGAACATCATGCAAGATGTGTACAAGGACCAGTCGCTCTCGCTGGACAAGATGCCTCTGCAAAAGGAATTTGCCTTGAAATTTGGACTGTTTCATCTGATCATGGTAAGCAGCGCAGTGTGTGTGTGCTATAGCAGTTAATTGAGCCTTGTCTATACCACAGGAAAAGCAAGCGCATGGCCGCCTCTTTGCTGATACGCCTACAGCCAACCTCTATTTATCAGTTGCCCCTACACCTCATTTCATGGATCTTCAGGGGGGAGAAACAAAGAAAGAAAAAAAGGGCAATTTTGAATGCAACTAAAGTGTCATTCTCTAATCAATAAATCTTTATCGGGAACATCATGTCTCGATGATGGCAAGGCCATGTACCCAGGTTGAAGACGATGGGTGCTCTGCAATCAGTGCATCTCCTGTTTTACAACGTGTAGATAGAGGTGGGATATGTAAGGGGACCATTATAGTGTCAATTTTTAGTGCGAAATACCTGTTGAGCAAGGCAACAACAAGGAGAGGGAGAGATAGATAGAGAGAGAGAGAGAGAGCAAAAGAGATCTCTACATAAAGGACATGGAGAAGGAAGGAATGTTGTTGTCAGTTAATCATGAAATTGAATGCGCATAGCAATGGAGCCGTTGTAGATTTTTGACGTGAATGCCGATCTTTCTCATTACCATAAAAGTACCATTTCTACTCAATGACGCTGCTACAATGTGATGCCTGTACCTCCTGAAATAAAACATTGCTGTAGTATAGGATAGTCAATAACCGCTTGAATCAACCTTGTTGTCGTGTATTACCTCGGTGCTTATATGATGTCGACACGCACATTCAGCGATATACAAGCACAATGACCACCGTCGCTTTGGTACCGTATGCAGCTACAATACGACTCTCCATGACGACCGTATTTGCAAGAGGCCCCCCCCTTTTTTGTCGCTATTTTCATCACTGATGATAGCAATGAATTTGCATAAAACTATATTGATGTCGGCAAATTGTATAATGAGATGATTATGGCTCATCATCACTTGGCATCTATAGTACTATATATTTCTCCATCGGAAATCTAGAGCCATCCACCAAACAAACAAACAAGGACTGAATAAGCTTTCGATGGACATGGCCTTCAAGCCATGGTGTATACATCATCAGCGATATTACTAGCCGAGGAGCATGTTTCTGTGTGTCTCATGCTAGCCCAAGACACTGTGGACCGTATAAAAAGAGGCAATAAATAGCATTGCACCCACAGCAAAATAGGAGGACTCAAACAAGACACCAGAGGAATTGATATACAAACCACCCCGTTGTCCGTAAAACGGAAAAAAAACCACAGCTCCTCCACTCTGCAGAATACAGATTTCATCATATCCCTTGATTGCAAGCACTCGAGTAGAAATCAGTGAGTAAATGACCTCTCTTTCTCTTTCTTTCTCTAATAATAATTCTCTGATCTTTTATAGCCTGTACATTTCATATAAATACACTAGTCTTTCTTTCCTCTCTACTCGCCCTCCTTTTCCTCTCACTTTCAACATTCCATCCAACACATCTCTGTATAGCACACACAACAATGAGAGACACTGCTTCACATATTCCCAAGCTGCCCAACATCAATTTTGAGAATGATTCAAGGCTATCATTGGACGACAGCAGCACTGTACTCTCGTCAAGCCATATATCCAATGCCAGCACCATCAATACACAGCAACCCACCCGCCTGGAGCGGCTGCTTCGCACTGGAAGCCTGTCGGATTCTGGCTACCTTTCAGAGAAGAAAAAGGAAGAGAGAATGTACGCCGACAGCGAAGAGTATACACTGACAGATGAAGAGCAGCAGCAGCAGCAGGAAGAAGAAGACCCCTATCGCTGGGTCATTCTGGTGGGTGGATTTCTTGCACAGGCCATCAGCATGTGCACATTGTCAAGCTGGTAAATGTCTCTTTGCAGAAAAATAGATACAATCAATTCTGGATTTCGATACTAACCTGTAGATCTTTTCTATTTCTTTATTTATAATTCATACAAATGTAGGGGTAAGTGATCTACTTTTTTTTTGATTTGAGAAGATGCTGGAATAGGGAGCATGTTGTCTCTCTCTCTCTCTCTCTCTGTTCAGCACTCGTGTGCCATGTTCATCTCTTTACTGACTTGGCGTGTCCCTAGGTGTCATGCAAGACTATTTTGATCGACAAGTATTCAAAGGGTCGGTCGATGTTACTGAACTGAGCTTTGTGGGCACCATTGGCTTTGCGTTTTGCGGTCTGATGGGCCCAATCACTCCCTTCTTCATGTCCCTCGTAGGCGCTCGCTGGGTCATGTTCTTTGGCACCGTTCTGATATCAGCTGGTCTGGTATTAGCGAGCTTCTCTACCCAGGTGTGGCAACTGTATATCACTCAGAGTGTGATGCATGGCATGGGTGCAGCGCTCTTGTACATTGTAAGCAGGAATGAAGCCTGAATCGCATGACACAGTAGCACTCACCACTGTTCTGCAGGTTTCCATGTCGATATCGCCGCAATGGTTTGTCAAGAGGAGAGGATTTGCTATGGGCATCATGGTCAGCGGCTCTGGTATTGGCGGCTTGATCATGCCATTCGTCATGACAACATTGAATGAATCGCTAGGAGGAGCTTGGTATGTATCCAAGACAACACATTCTTCTATTTGCTGTTGCTCATGCTGTGTTATACATAATAGGTGCTATCGAGTGCTGGGCATCATCACCTGTGTTGTGAGTCTGATAGCTACACTGCTGTTAAAAGAGAAGCCCAACATGCCCAATGCCAAAAAGGTGCAACTCAAGGAAATGATCAACCTCAGCATCTGCAAAGACCATAAATTCATCATTTGGTGTATCGCTGGCAACTTGAGCATGTTGTCATACTTTGTCCCTGCATTCTTCCTGCCATCGCATGCCACCAAGATTGGATTGTCGCCGAATCAGGGGTCTGTGCTAGTGGCTGTCTTTTCTGCTGTCAATGTATTAGGCCGCATCATCTCTGGGTAAGTAAATATGAAGGATGGCCGCTGTGGATTACCGTTTTAATCAAACGTGATATCATAGTTATTTAGGTGATCATATCGGCGTCGTCAATGTCGACATCATTTTCCTATTCATATGTGGACTAAGCTCACTGTTTGTGTGGACATTTGCCAATTCGTTCATTACGCTCATGATCTTTATCGTCATTTACGGCTTTATGAGCGGTGCCGTGTTTTCGCTTTGTAAGTTTTGACCCTCATCTTGATGTATAGTGCATGATGGACGGTATATCCAACTCTTTTGTTTTTAGTGGCACCCATTACCGCGACCATCACTGGTATGGAAAAGTATCCGTCTGGTATTTGTCTGTATCTCTTCTTTATGACTGGAGCAAGATTCGGCCCTTCGTTGGCAGGCGCGATACAAGCAGCAACAAACAAGCACTCATTTTTCGCACATCAAATGTTTACAGGACTCGCATTCATACTTTCAGCATTCGTAACCATGTATCTCAAGTATACATTAAAGCCCAAAATTTTGGCAAAGGTGTAAATATATATAGCTTATCTTCATTTATTTATTAAGAAAATAAAAATATTGTATGTTTATCAGGAACAAACGTGTTGATGCTGAGAAGAATGCCGCTTGTGAATGTGAAAAAGTGTTCTCAGAGTATAGCAGCAACTGCATTCGCTAGCATCTGATCTGATGGTCTGTAGTTTATCATCTACCGAAACAGTGCATTATGCGTACAAGAGCGACACGCAAGAAGCTTGGATCGATTTGGAAAGGACCTCGATTTCAAATGTATAGTGCTGCAAATGGTCAAACTATGCTTGCTTGCTCCCTTGAGGCACATACCAGCAGAGGCGAGATATTTGCAGAGCAGCATTGATCTCAAACTGGGCTGACGTGTGGGAGTATTTTCGCGTCCTCCTCCTCCACAGTCAACAACACGGTACAAGTATTGAACAGAACCGCGTTTCCCATTTTATTTCTTTTTCTCTTCTCTATTCCTTTCAACAACAAGCTTTTCCATCTGTCTCTCTGTACTGCTGAAAAGCTTACCCAAATTTCCTTCCTTGCTACCATGAAAAATCGAGGAAAATGCCATATTTTCTTCGACATCAAGCTAGACAAACAAGCATTGGCAACCACACAACATGGCGTCAAAGCCAGTAAAAAACGACAGTGAGTATTTTTCTTCTTCCCATGTATTCTATTGAACAGGAGTAACTCATTACGCTATTGCGTCTTTTAGTGATCTCATCTGCGCTGAGAGCTTGTGCTAAAGACAATAAGAATGCAACATGGAGTGACACAGCCAAAATGACTCCACAAAGATGCCAAATGGCTAAACGAAAACAGCATGCTCAAAAATCATGTCCTACCTGTATTGAATATAACCAGTATCACAGAAACAAGTCGTATATGGAAAACAATAATGGTGCTCTGCAAAAAAGAGTATCATGCTTTCTGGGGACATCGTAAGCCAATGGGCTGCATCGGAAGCACCACCATGGGAGCACCACAACCTCTGCCGAACATTGCCAGTATACTGTGAATAATATTGGTACTTGTAGGTATCAGTCAGTAAGATTGATAGAAATAAGAGATTAATTTATCACTGTAGAAAAGGCGGAATACGTAGAAAAGAATAGTATTGCATAATCATTTGGTGATATCCAGCAAGAATGATGCCCTCAAACATCAGTATTGCGTAAAAGTATACAGGTAATGCTCCTGCCACCGCATATTAACATACTCTTTGATTAAAATTTGCGTCGAAACAACGAAGCTACCATTAATAAAATTCAAAAAAATATCTCCTGCGAAAGAAAAGGCGATGTTCCTGATAAATTCTCGTTATCTAACACCGTACTACTCCTCCAAAGCAAAGAAGATACCTGGGTGAACGTTTCTTGCACTTTGAGTGCTCGTGTCTCTGCTCCTGCTGCTGGGTCGTCTGCGGCTACTGGATCGTCTGAAGCATGGTTGAGACTCTCAATTATCACCAAGTAAACGATAATAATCAAGTTGGTACGTGCGTTCCCCTCGCGTTTGATGTAGCCCCAAAGCCTTCACGAAGAAAGAGCTCCGCGAGCTCTTCTCGCTCAAGCAGTAACTAGAAACTGACAGATGTTGAAAAAGAGCGTGCTCTGCAGGTATATTCCGCCATCCCAGAACAAAAGAAATGGCCTCTCGAACTATAGTAAAAGACCAAACAGAGCAGCTAGCGGTCGTCTCGTGCCATGGACACTCTGTCCACTCGTTTATCCTGGACCCCACAGATGCTGTTTAGTGTAGCAAGAGCTACTTTACCCCCAAGACATTGCTGAAATCATGCAGTACAAGTCCAAGCCGCTGCCTCCTCTCACCGCTGACTTGCAAAGCTGCATTGATGCCTTCTACAAAGAGTGGTCGTCTGGTCTTGACTTGTTGGATTACGCTGAAAGCCTCACCTATCATGCTGTGAACCAAACTGACTTGTATTGAGTGAAGAAAACGCTCTCTGACGTTATTCAGCTGTTCCTTCGCTCTCCACTGCTCCAGTTAGATGACAGCATGGAAGCCAACTCGCTGCATCGCTACTGGAGATTCTGCTACTCGCTGTTTGACGACCAAGTGATAAAGGATAAACTCGGTGAGCCCGCAAGTTCTGCTGCGACTCTGGGAACAAACCTAGATCGCGAGCTTAAAAGCGTTTGCGGAAGAAGCAGAAAAGTTGTTGGTGCAAAGTTGGATGTGCTGTACAGAGACAGTATCGGCGAGTTTGGTAGCTGTGAAGTTGGAAGCTCGATGTAGCTGTAGTGGACGAGGAATACTTGGACAATGCAATGACCAAGCCGCTTGAGACACTGTGCGACATGCTGGTGACCCTCGCCCGCAAGAACCACTCCCAATTGCACAGCCTCTCTGCAGTAGTCGGGCAATTTACCGGTGCTCCACTTAACGGTATGCACGATATAACGGTGGATTGATACACACTGTTATTCGATATACCATGTTCGATTTGACGGTGAATTTTTCAAAAATTTGGCTCACCGTTCCTAATAATGGGTAGGTGATAGATGGAACATCTAGCTTTACATGTCTTTACTAAAATTTCAGATAATAGGAATGAGCATACAGCTAGTGATAATGTATTTCCCACACAACAATGAATTCATTTCAAGAGTCTCAAGAACCGCCTGTTATGATTTCCCCACTGTCATCCGTAAAGTTCGTGTGCTGTTGCCGCCATTCAGTGAATTAGCATGGAAGGGCAAGCAAGTGATGATCTCAACAAGTAATCATCTTCTTCAACAGAAGAGAAAGTCTGTCGAGCTTCAACAGACAAGAAACCCCTCCTGGCCCCCGTTCTGCTTTCGCAGAAACATGTAATTTTTTTTTCTTTTTCTTCCAGTATACCCTTCATTAGAAGTAATTTAGGACATTATTAAAATGATAAGTTACAGTCCTTAATTGGCGGTTCCAGGGCTTGAATATGGTCGTAAGTAAGCGCATGCAGTTCATATGATTAGACTTCAAGAGCAGCTTTTATCATTGTTCGTCAGATGTGCCCAATCCATGCCAATGCGGATCAGAGAGCCATAGCTGAACATCTCACCGAAGCTGTCATCTGAACCCAAAAAATGTGCCTAATATCGAGGAGAGACTCTTAACATGTATACTCAAATATCAGATTTTGAAACGTATTAGCATGCAATTGGAACCTATAGGATGACACTGACAGAGATTGAGCGTAGTGAAAGCAATTAAACGTCTTTAGCGTTGTTTATCATTCATAAAAGGTTGTTGTCAGGGCAAAAAACAACAACAACAACACCACAGCCAGGGCTGGGATTGAATTTTAGAGGCTGCTCCTCTGGTCTTTTAGATCAACAAAATGGACATCCGAAAACCTTTCAGGGGCAATTACACAAAATGATATTAAGTAAACAACAGGTATTTCTCTAGACCTATACATGCAAAATTGAACGAGGAATCCGATGATGCTAATTTTAAAGCGATATTTTTAGTTCATGGGGAGCAACTTTCAAAAAATGCAAAACACGTTTTTGGAGGAAAGGTCTACAAACACTATAGTAAATTGATCTAAAGACACCTTCACATGCTCCTACGCTTCACTGCGGTTCGTTTGAGCTTAGGAACACCTTAGTAGAAAACTTCATTTTTGAGGTGAAAATCTCCATCATTCAAAATCATCCATTTTTCCCTTGCTACCATAGGGCCGAAATGGCCAGAAATCGATGATCAACTCGACCCCCAAAAGATCGCTGAAAAGTGATCCATAACATAATGTTAGGTCGTAGAACACGATGGCACCTGTTTTGAGGTCGAGATTGCGCTTCTTTGGCGAGATACAAGCGATCTAAACTCTTGATTTTACAGTGGTAAATACATTTGAGGGCTGCTCACTGAACATTGCGCTTATTAACAT
>JAXQGS010001033.1:0-12956 GCA_037040325.1 Mucor sp. M7501 | reverse complement strand
AAGCATTTAATCACAAATTAACTCCTGCTACTGCGACAGAGGAGACAGATGAAAAAGACCACCATTTCAAACTGCAAATTCCAGATAACTAGTTTCTTTACTGTATGTACTAAATAAACTAGTCTTTTCAGAATAATATCAGTGTCTTGGTAGTAAATTTAGTTGCCACGTCGACAGACATTTAGCCATTATTTATTACTATTTGCATCATTTTACTACTAACTACACAAGAAAACCCATAACCTATCTGCCTGTCTTACCAGTAGAACAGATGAAGCCTGTCGTAACACCATTGTTGCTTCACATCGTGATAAAGGAAAGCTATATCAAAATCGAGCCAGAGACATTCTCATTTTCGCTCATCCGTCAAATGACACAATGCCAGTCAATCGATTCAATACCTGCTACTTAAAACAGTTTCTTTCATCGATTTTAGGTATTGGGCACCTCTTTTCGGGCAAATCTATGCCGGAATTTTGCGTTTTTTAATGAACAAAGAGTTTAACAATGCACTGTTTTGCTAGATGATAAACTGCAGACCATCAGATCAGATGTTAATAAGCGCAATGTTCAGTGAGCAGCTTTCAAATGTATTCACCACTGTAAATTTAACAGTTTAAGTCGCTTGTATCTCGCCAAGGAAGCGCGATCTCGACCTCAAAACTGGCGCAATCGTGTTCTACGACCAGACTTTAGGCTATGGATCACTTTTCCGCAAATTTCTGGGGATCGAGTTGATGATCGATTTTTGGAAAATTTTGCCTTGTACTAGCAAGGGAAAATCTGATGATTTTGAATAATGGAGGTTTTCACCTCGAAAATGAAGTTTTCTTCTAAGGTGTTCCTAAGCTCAAACGAACCGCAGAGAAGCATAGCAGCATGTAAAGGTGTATTTAGATCATTTTATTATAGTGTTTGTAGACCTTTCCCCCAAAAACGTGTTTTGCGTTTTTTGACAGTTGCTCTCCACAGACTAAAGGGATCACTTAGAAATTAGTACCACTGGATTCTTCGTTTAATTTTATGTGTAAAGGGTTAGAGAAATACCTGTTGTTCGAGTAGAAAAATATTGTGTAATTGCCCCTGAAAGGTTTTCGGATGTCCAGATGAACAATCTGGAGGACCAGTGGAGCATATGAAATTCAATCCCAGCTATAGCTGCGTTTTGCCCTGGTAGCCATCATTTGTATAGTAAAAGACATTATATAGACGTCTAATTGCTTTCACTACGCTCAATCTCTTTCGGGAAGCACCCTTCAGGTTCCAATTGTATGCTGCTACATTTTGAAATATGATATTTGAGTATACATGTTAAGGGTATCTCCTCATTATTGGGCACGTTTCTTGGGCTCAGATGTCAGCTTCGGCGAGGTGTTCTCCCATGACTTTCTAGGCCGAATCAACACGAATTTGCAATATCTGATGAACAATCAAAAAGGTTCTAATTGCCTAATCAGATGTGCAATTATTGTACTATGATTCTGCTACTGATTGAAATTGAGTAAAGGCTATAGATTATTCACAATATTTGTAATTCCTGCCTAGTGCTCCTGCCCAATGCACACACCAACAACCCATCTTTTCAAATTGAAATTATTTATTGCGGACAGAATCATAAAAACAATGGTGCAACTAGTAATAACTGATGATGCAAATAGTGACATGGCGCAAATAATAATAATTGATGGTGCAAATAGTAATACCCTTAGCCATTATGACGATCTTATTCATTCATTATTATAGAGTGATTTTGCCCCACAATCTTTAGTACATGTAAAAGCACTGACTTTGAATGTTACCGCAGAACCCTGGTGAAGCAATATAATTTGACAGAGGGGTAGAGAGACAGACATCTTTTCTTCTTTACTTTACTTACATTACTATCAAAATCTACCATGAGCTTGCTTGTTCAATCACGACGTCAAGCTATTGCAAGCTTCAACAAGAGCTCATTCACAGCAAAGAGATGCCACTCTACTGTCAGCCCTGAACGCATGCAAAATGCTTTGAATTACTGCAAAGATTCCGTCAGGTATAAAAAGAAACAGAATGCATACGTATGTGTTTGATGTGTGTTGGCTGAAACGGATCATGATAACAGACAAAGAGACTATGAAGGATATTTATGCGTGCCCTTCTTTCCATCGCACTTGAGAAACACGCAGTACGCTATACGAGCACTCAATGTGGAATTAGCATCCATTCGTGAAACTGTATCCAAGCCAGAAATCGGTAAAATGAGAATGCAGTTTTGGAAGGACACCATCGACAAGATCTACGCAGTGAGTGTGGTGCAAGTGGAAATCAGCATGGGGAGAGATCATTAATGCAATGTGTGTAGGGCCATCCACCTGAACAACCTATCGCTTTGGCCTTGTCTGAAGCATTGAAAACATCAAAAATGTCAGCCATGTGGATGAAGCGTATCATCTCGGAAAGAGTGAGTTTATCATTGTTGCGAGGAAAAAAAAAAAAAAAAAGAAACAGCATCATTAAACAAAATACCACTAGAGCAGCAACTTGGATGATCATCAATTCATGACAATGAAGGACATGGAAGATTATTCAGAAAATACCCAATCCAGTTTGCTATACCTTCAGTTGGAGTCACTCGGCGTCAAAGATGTCAATGCAGATCATGCCATCAGTCATATTGGTAAAATGATTGGTATCACCACATTTTTGAGAGCCTTGCCTTTCCATGTCAGTCAAAAAAGATTGGTTTTGCCAGCCGAGATCACTGCCAAGGTAACCTTTTAGAGTGGATATAATGTAGGAGGGCTGGTCTGACATGTTACATAGCATAATTTAGTGCAGGAAAACGTGTTTAGAGGCGAGATTGATGGCATGGAAGACGCAGTGTACGATGTGGCCACTGCAGCTTATGATCAATTACTGACAGCCAGATCATTGTTGAGCCAAATACCTGGAGAGGCATTCCCCGCCCTTTTATCCGCCGTAAGTTGTGATTATCTGTGTGTGTGCAATAAGGATGATTGTCATTTGACGTATTATGTACCTCCCTAGATTCCCTATGTGAGATATTTGGAAAATTTGGAAAAGGCCAACTTCAATGTGTTTGATGTTAAATTACAAAAGAAAGACTGGAAGTTGCCCTTGGTCATGTATAAATCATACAAAACACATACAATTTAAGCATAGAATATATTGAATAAAGCCTTGTAAATATTAGATAAAAGTACATAGTTATGGATAGAAAGGAGTGTCAACTAGCGCTTGGTCAATGATTTGCGGCTACTTTGTGATTCATGGATAGAGGAGGCACAGAAATTACTGTCTGTCGATGATTGATCTTCGCACGTTGTTTCCTTGTTGCTGTTGTTGATGAACGATGGCTTGTTGCTAATATTAGTGACATTAGGAGACGCAGAATAGGGAGGCACTGTTTTGATGTCTTGGACATGGAAATCGCTACTTGTGAAACCGTATCCAGCAGCCAAGTCGTTTGTTTGCTGCGTAGCTAATATCTCTACAATATCACTGTGATTATGATGCAATGTAGTGTCTGGATCATCGTGTGTGTTGTGGCGCTGATAGGCAGAATTTTCATGATTGGAGTCTCGTTGATGCGTTGAATAGTCGACGCCCGTTTCCTTCATCTTTCTGCCTGGTGTTTGTGAAGTGACCTAGAGGAAAATGATGCGATCAATGCTCATAATTCTGTGTGTTTTTGTTTGTGTGTAAATACCCAATGAATAGTAACAACATTGATGGTTACATCCACAGTGCAACATGTTAAACAGACGAGGCCTCTTTGACGGCCATTGAATAGAACGAGAGCCAGAACATTGGCAAATGAAGCTACTAGACAAACAACGGATGCCACCATGGTTCTTAGGGCCACTTCATTCAGACGGGAAGCTCTCCAGCCTACTTTGACACCAGCACCGAGCTTCATCAGAGGTTTAACAAAGAAGATGGTCATGTAAAAGTTGATGAGCTACAAGGTCAATGTTAGTATATCCATCACATCATGTTCTGTCTGTGCTTTATCTTACAAAGTCATAGATCTATATTAAATTGTTAATACACTTGCTGAAATGAGTATACGAGAGCCTTACCAAAAGTGGCAGAGATGCAATAGACTGTAAGCCAATAATGCAGATGCCACTAGCATCAATTTCTGAAACATGAAAGACCAACTATTATTAATGTTGATTAGAATCAGGTTTTTTCTTTCTGCTGCTTGTGTCGATCTGTATTGTAGCTTACCATCAATGTGAAAATGGCGATATAGGGCAACATGAGGCACAAATGAAATCGATATGCCTTGGATTTCCATCTTGTTTCGCGAATCGAAGAGACGACATATACCTTTTCAATCAGCCTATTACCGACATGTTAGTGTATCATGGATCTCGTTGAATGCATTGACATGATGACACACACGTACCACGCATAAATTGTGATTTTGGTGCCCGAGTAAAAGATATCGCAGACCATGATGGATAGAAAACAAGACGTGTAATTCTCTGTTGAATGTGTGTTATTGATGCCATCTGTTTAAAAACGAGACTTTTTACTTACTGTTGTTTGTTGTCACTAGAAGCATGCTGATGGTAGTGAACGACCATGAAAATAGGTAAAGAGCTAGAATCAACCATTTCGAATAAGAAAGGTATTTGAAATGCACATTGTACGTTTTGACACCAAACAAGGCAGACAGTAATGTGATTGAAAAGACGGAAACAAGCTTTGCTGCTATTTCAGGGCCATCTGGCTGTGATGATTGAGCGAGATAGTGGGACGTATCCATCGAGATTGTGTAAAAGTGAGAAAGAAATGAAACCAGCAACTATAAATTACAAACACAATGCCTTTATATAGACGCCATAGAAAAGCGCAAATGGATTTGTTCCATAGATTTAGCCCCTTAATTTTCAGAAATCATTTGGATTCTATCATTTGCAATTTCATTTTCTGCATGCAAGATCACTTGTTTTGACACTGCATTTTCGCACATTGTTAATGCAAAATGAATTGCCTTTGCTGTTGGATCTCTACATCTTTATACATCGTTTCTAGTTTGATTCAAAGAAACGAAATCAAATCGAAAAAAGAGGGGGGCAAGAGTTTATTATTGTTTGTTTTGGATGTTTGCGTGGTTACACTGCAAGTTTCTTTCGGATTCACTCTCGCCTAAAAAAGAGCCTCCTTTTTCATTTAAAAAAGACATAAAGTTATCAGGCCATAATGCCCGTTCCACAGCTTGATTGATATCATGTCTGTTTCCTCCCTCGATCATGTTGATTTTGGGCATTTGGATCGTTCAAAATGAGCCAAATCAAGAAGAATCATCGCACGAAATAACATATTAATCCTCTTCCGTCTCAATTATCGTTTTCGATTCAGATGTACCCGTCAATGGGAATATTGATACGCTGCCGTGTATTGTCAAAAACCAGACTCAAGACAAGATCTTATTGTGCGGATTGTATCACTGTAACCACGCTATTCATTACAAAGACTCTGCGAATGTTGTATCTTACAAATTACATATTATATTTTATTACAATGATTACATTTAATGGACAGGCTTGGCTTGCATGTTGGTGATGCCTGCCTTTTCAGCCATAGCAATGATATTGGCATGAGGCTTGAGCAAAGATTCAGGAAGAGTTTCCTTGAAACCGTCTGTGTTCATCCAGTCGAGGCCATGTTGGAGAATGACACCAGCACGATGATGACCACCCTCAATAGTACCCATAGAGGCATGGAGAGTAGCACGCTTTTGTGAAGAGACATAGGAAGCGCGATGCAAGATGTTGTTGTCGTAGAACACAGTTTGGCCAGGCTTCAGATCGACACGTAACTGACCAGGCATCTTGTGGCTCTTGGGATCATTGATGGTGATGTCTCTTTCGGCCTCGGTTCTGACACGGCAGTGAGAGCGGGGAACGACAAAGAGGCAAGAGTCATCATATAAGGCAGTATTCCATTGGGCAAATTGCGCATTGTCATTAGAAATATTAAGCGTCTCCTTTTCCTCGTCTTCCGATGCCTCGGCTTTGATAGCATCACGATGCCATGTCAAGTCAAAATCAGAGTCTTGGGGGTTGATCAACAAGTTGAACAATTCTGGACAGATGAAGGTGAGTTGCTGTGCAAATAAACAAGCTATCGAGACTTACCAAGTTGAAGATCGTCGTGCTTTGCGTGTAATAATTGCTCAACAGCCTCCAAAAGCTTGGGAGATCCGTACCATTCGGCAAATACCTTTTCCTTCAAATCAGGATGCATCATATGTTGAACACCCCACACATCAGTGCCTTCAGTCCATGGAGGGAACTGTGTACCAACAAGACGTCTATGTATGTGTGGTTAAGTGTAAGTGTTTGTGTCCAGGTACACGGTTTGGAGGGCCCTATTACTGCTTACCTGTACTTCCAATCACCCTTTCTGGCTCTATCGACGACACGATCACAGGCATCTCTGAGTCTAAGGAACATTTCCTCGGGGATCAAGTTGTCTACAATGACATAGCCATTTTCCTTGATGGCTTGATCGATGGGGACATTGTTAATATCAGTGAGCATTATGAAGAGATTGTTTTTAAAAGAGATGATAAATGTCTAAAAACCTGGATTTTTGCAGGGTCTTTTAAACTTTAACAGAATGGACTTACAGAAGCAGCAAGAGCTCCGCCTGATTGGTAAATGTCCATGTTTTCACACGCTAAAGGTTTCCCCAGGGTTCCTATCGTTGCATTTCATAAGGACATCCTTGAACTTTATGGACAGGGTTCTTTATTGTGAAGGATTAGCCCTTGTATCACTTGATTGGTTTATGTAAGCAAGTGTCTCTTTTCAAATCCTGAGAAAAAAACATGACATGATCTTTGTTGAATATGCGGTTTCTGCAATTGCCACATTTCAGTATTCAGTGGTATTCGCTTGCCTGCTGTAGTTGATGCTTGATATGAGTGATTTTGCGTTGCTTCGGAGCAGCCTGGCAAGGAGAAGTTATAAGATGGGATTTGGTAGAGCAAATGCTGGTAATGTTGCTCTAAGTTATAGTGCAATTAATAGTACATTTCACACCTGATCCAGAATGAGGCATTTTGTGAATATAGCATCACAGTCTATTTCCGAATCGGCATCAAAAAATGCTGATGAATCATAACATATAGACATGGATGGAGAAAATACCATCTTTTCATCACTTTGGTACGCTGGTAAACATGCCAGATCAGCCTTCTTAACTCATATCTCTCAAACGACATCATCTACTCAGCAGATATATTACAGATAAAGAAGCAGCTCACCAGCATTGCACAGAAGCCTATCTTATCTTGCTTTTGCTCGCTATCTGTCAATGGCAAACCTTCTCTTTACCCGAATGTTGCAGCTGGAATAGACATCGCTTCCTGAATCTGCAGTTACCCCACACGGATATATTGTTATCCTTGTCTCACAAGCATTTGCTGTCCCTTTTATATATTTCAGGGCTCCCATTTCCTTACCAATGAATACACTTGCTCGTCATATCAGTCAGCAAGTGCCTACATTGCATGACATCCATTGGCGTCGGATAAAAAATTGCAAGTATACTAAGGAAATCGCCTTGAATGAATATGCAAACTTGTTGTTTGTCATTGCATTATGTTAAAAGATGTATAACTTGGCTCTGAAAAGGCCCAAGACGAAGGCTTCAGCTGTCAAGTTTTATAGTTATTGAGGAACTCAATTATTTTAATGATTCCAAAACGTAAAAGTTGCAATCATTACATAGAACAGGATGCTATTCATCTTTCATAAGTAAGCGAGCACGTATGTGAGGGTAAACTTCATTAGTGTTTACTGCTCCATACTCGAGAAGGCATATCACATCGAGAAGGCATATCACATCGAGAAACTGTAGCCTTCAAATGCAAACATTTGAATAGCCATTATCCATGATTTAGTATTCATCTCTTTAGATACTTGTCATAATAAACATATTTGTATTTCTTCAACTCATCCTGCTACTGTTTGATTGCTCCAACATTGGACAAAGCTAGCACATGTGCAGCATTTTGTGCTTCTGCTAATTTAGGAGTGCTATCCAAATGCATCGCCATTTCATCATGTGACTTGGCGCTATATTGTGCTGAGCGAGGCTGAATAAAGCACGCGAATGATGCTCTGGTAGAATTAATTGCATCTCTTTTGATTTATTCCTCATAAACGAATCATTAAAAATGGCTTATCCCGGATCATACGGTACTCACGGCTATGGACAGCCTCCTCAACAACCGCAACAGCAACAAGGATATCCTCCTCAACAGGGATACCCACCTCAGCAAGGCTATCCTCCACCATCGCAAGGTGGCTATCCTGCTCCTCCAGGTTACCCTCAGCAAGGTGGCTACCCAGCTCCACCTCAACAGCAAGGCGGCTACCCAGCCCCACCTCAACAGCAAGGTGGCTACCCATCTCATGGCTATCCTGCTCCTCCTCAGCAATACGGCGGCTATAATCAGCCTCCTCCTCCTCAGTATGGTGGTGGTGGTCCTGGATTCCCATCGCCTCAGCAACAACAGCAGCAGCAGTTTTCTCCTCCACCTCCCAACTATGGCAATTATCCACCTCCATCTGATGCTTCTGTAAGTATCTCATAACCTGGAATCTGATGGATGCTAATCAATTTGGTTACTAGCTTAACAACAACAATCGTCAGCAATCAAGTGGCTCAACCATCCGCCCCCCTCCATATCAGGGTAAAACAATGCAAATACACTTTTCTACGAAATGATTGTACTCACATTTACTTGACTCAGGCCCTGATCCTGTCTTCCAGCCTACGGATCCCACTTTGAACCAAGCCAATTACCCTCAGCCTCCCAACTCATCTCATAATCAAGGAGCTCATCCAGGTAAGAGGGATAAGAGGATAACGATTGGAGCATCATCTAAACCAAAGGCATAGTCCCTTATGGTAAACCACAAAGCGCTGATATGGCCAATAACTTTGTCATGCATGTGAATCCATCTATGCAAAACGAGAAGCCACCCAACTTTCAACTTTCCAACTGTAAGTGAATTTCTTTTTAGCTAGTAAGATGGTGTATTTAATTGCTTTGTAGGTCAAGGAAGAAAGAGAGCCTTGTTGATTGGTATCAACTACATTGGCAGTAAAAATGCATTGAATGGCTGTATCAACGATGTCAAGAATGTCAAAGAGTTCTTGACCACCTTGTATAACTTTAGAGAGGTATTATTGATTGATGTGTATCACATGCACGTCCCTATTGACATGTGCGTACAATGTAGGAGGATATGGTCATCTTGACCGACGATAAGCAGGATCCCAAATTTATCCCCACAAAGCAAAATATTCTCAGTGCCATGCAATGGCTTGTGAGTGGAGCAAGAGAAAACGACTCGTAAGTGTGCCGCAGTAGGATGAGGATCAGGAGTGTTCACAGGTCGTTGTTAGGTTCTTTTTCCATTTCAGTGGCCATGGCGGTAGAGTTAAGGATACAGATGGCGATGAAGATGATGGCTATGATGAGACCATCTACCCAGTCGATCATGATAGATATCAAGGCGATTCTGGTCAAATTGTGGACGATGTAAGGAATGGTGTACAGGAGTTGTATCAGACCTAAATAAGTAACCATGTGTCATAGGAAATGCATTCCATTATGGTGCGTCCCTTGCCCAGAGGTGCTCGTTTGACCTGTATCTTTGATTCATGTCACTCTGGAACCGCTCTCGATCTGCCTTATGTGTATAGTACTCAAGGTACTGTCAAGGAAGACAACCCTTTCAAAGATGCTGGATCAGGTTTGTTGAGTGCTGGTCTTGCTTATGCCTCTGGTAACAAGTCTGGCGCTTTATCCTCGCTTATGAGTATTGGCAAGAATATCATGAGTAGAAAGAGCGTTGATGATCGTGTAAAGCAATTCAAGAGCTCAGAGTCGGATGTCATCATGTTCTCTGGCTGTAAGGACAATCAAACCTCTGCTGATGCCATGGAAAATGGCGCCTCCACAGGTGCCATGTCATATGCTTTTACTAGTAAGTTGATCTACCATTTACATTGCAATGTTACTAATCATGTCAATATAGCTGTCTTGCGTCAAAATCAACAATTAACCTATCTTCAATTGCTCAATGCCGTTCGTGACATCTTAAAGTCTAAATACTCTCAACGTCCTCAACTTTCTGCATCTCATCCCATTGATGTCAACCTCTTATTTATCATTTAATCCTACTCATTGTTGTAATAAATAGCTGTTTGTAAAAATATTTTATGAATCATTAAACGCCTACATGCACAAGAATTTTGAGATGGAAAGTTTAGTTTCAAGGAGAAGAGTGCCAATCGTAAACCCATTACTGTTAAAACGTGTGAGTATATCATATTTTACGAGATACAGTACCTGGTGATGTACCCATGACTTTGTAGCCACAACGATTGCATCATACAGCCAAATATGTTCACTTCCAAGCATACACATCTAGTACTAGAAGCCGTTTCAAACGCTTGGAATGGTGTCGTTAAGTGGTTGTTCTCATCTACCGTTCACTTCCTGATGCTTTATCTCAATAGAGCCAAAGACTCTTCGTTCGTTTTCAAATACTACGAATTTTGAGCAGACATTAACAAAGATACTTCTAGCACCTTCAATGTGTAATCTATTAGTGCATGATTATCCATCAGCTAGCCGCAGTTGATAATTGTAATGGTATATATAGACTATGATTTAACAATTAGCAATTCTTTATTAATATGAGCACACTTTTTAGAAATAAGTAAATCGTTTTTCTTATTTTACTATTATAACTGAATTGTGGATTGTTAACGTTGTTGATGTTGTTGTGCCTGTTGTTGTATCTGTCTTTTGAGATGAATTTCTTTCATAAAATCATTTATTTGCTTCATTGAACGTATTCTTTAGCGTTTTGTAATTCTTATATCTGGTGAAGTAACCGTCGGCCAACCCATTCTCGTAGCATACTCTCCAGTTCATCTGTTTGTGGGTTTTTAGGTATTCAATCTTGAATTCTCTAGCATACTTCATGTCGTCAAGTGGTTCAGGTGGTATTGTAGGTAAAATGTCAATGTGGTTCCTTTCTTTTGGCGGTTCAACACTCGGTGGCAGATCCGATGGCGTTGGCATTTCGTCAGAATCAGCGTTGTATTGCCACCGGTACTTATGTAGACATGTCTCCGTGTACAAAACGCCTGCACTTGCTAGATTTCGAACTCTTTTCAAGTTTGGTTCGTTTTCGTTTGTTGCTTCAAGGATTCTTTTGAACTGCTTTTGAGTCTCTTTAGTGACATCCACCAAGCTATCGACAGTAGATTGATGGTCTTGAAGATGATGATCCACGGCTTCTTTAGCAATTCTGTAAAGTAGTATCACGGTCGGATCTTCCTTGTACTGCAATCCGAATAAAGAGCATTTTTGTTCCATAAATACATAACCTAGCGCGAGCAAAGGAGGAAGAGGTTCAGCATTATTTATGCTGCTGTTGTTGCTACTGGGGTCGCTGCTACTTGGGTCGTTGCTACTTGGATCGATGCTATTTGGGTCAATGCTACTTGGATCGATGCTATTTGGGTCAATGCTATTTGGGTCGTTGGTATTTGGGTCAATGCTANGGGTCGCTGCTACTTGGGTCGTTGCTACTTGGATCGATGCTATTTGGGTCAATGCTACTTGGATCGATGCTATTTGGGTCAATGCTATTTGGGTCGTTGGTATTTGGGTCAATGCTACTTGGATCGATGCTATTTGGGTCAATGCTATTTGGGTCGTTGGTATTTGGGTCAATGCTATTTGGGTCGTTGGTATTTAAGTCGTTGGTATTTGGGTCGTTGGTATTTGGGTCATTGTGATTGCTATGTGTATCAAGATACTCTGTAACAGTCGTAGGGGTCATGATTAAGTGTTCCTTTGCCCAAAAGTCACTTGGCAGCCGTTTTAAATATGGAGCTTTGGAGCTACAAGAAAACCTTTTGCATAGTTCTGCCCGTGTGTTTTTGATACAAATCGTGAGGACAACCGGCTCTATATTACAGTATTCATCATAAATATTACTGCAATATTGATTCAATCTGTGTATGTAAGCTTTGTCCACAACGTTTTGTACTTCAATTAGGACAGGCGGTAATGATTCAGAGATGGTGGTGATAGGAATTAGAAGAAAATCCACGCGTTTTCCGTCCAGCCATTCTCCACTTTGGGGTTTGTAGTTATCAATTGCATGCTGGCCTATATAAATTGACAACATCAGTAGGAAACTCAACAATAGTTTACAGCTATACATACCAACTAAAATAGATACTAGCATGTTTATTACTCGTTGATTTTTCAGTATTGTCTTAGACATCAGATCGGTCCCAGGACGATATTTAGGAGGAATGACCAAACCAAGAAGATCAAATGGAACTTTGCTTTTAGATTTTTCTTCAGCCATCATGAAGGTGACACGTAAGCGAATAGAAGAAAGCGACAAGGGTTTAAGACCAAAGAAAAAAGCGACAAGAAGAAAGCGACAACCTTGTCGCTTTCTTCTTGTCGCATTTGATTTTCTAAAATAAAAAATACCGGAACTGACCGGACTGACTTAACTGAATAGCAAGGTTCAAGACCAGAGAAAAAAAGCGACAAGAAGAAAGCGACAACCTTGTCGTTATAAAGCGACAAGGTTGTCGCTTTCTTCTTGTCGCATTTGATTTTCTAAAATAAAAAATAGCGGAACTGACCGGACTGACTTAACTGAATAGCAAGGTTCAAGACCAGAAAAAAAAAGCGGGGATAACTCCGGCCCTAATAAGAGACGTGATTGGCTAAAGTTGGCCAATGAAATGCTGAATTAGGGCCGGTCTTGGAAATAAATCTTCAGGTACAAATAAATCTGCAGATACACCTTTTTTCAAATCAATTGGCACACCCGCCGAAAAAGGATGGCACAAAATGTAAAAATCATTTGGCACAAAAA
>JAXQGS010001032.1:0-12297 GCA_037040325.1 Mucor sp. M7501 | reverse complement strand
AGAGTGGAGAAGCTGGGCGTCGATCCCAGTGCCTCTCGCATGCTAAGCGAGCGCTCTACCATTTGAGCTACATCCCCAAATTACATGAAAATTGAATCAAAAAATACGCTATATTCCAACAGCATAATTTTTAGCCCTAGGAGCACACCTTTGCCTTTTTAAGAAGGTGATTATATCAAGTTTCACCATAACAGGCAATTATTTAGGTAAAAGGTGCTCAATGTTGAGCAATTGTGAGCGATCCTTTTACTTTTGCTTTTGTTTTTGTTGGACCTTATCAAGTAATTCAATTAAAATTCGAAAAGTATCAAGTATTTTTATTGATGTATCATTTCTGCAAACAACAACTAAATTTTGGCATACACATCAGCGGCCACATCAGGCTCTTCATATGCAATTCCCTCTCTCTGTTTTCTCTTTTCTTGTACACTGATGCCAAACTTCTTTTCAATGCTTCTTGTCTTTTCCTCGGGTATTTGTCCATCCTTGGTATAGGCCATCATAAGTTGAGGTTCGCCTAATGGGATTTCATCACCTCTATCCACTTGCCAAAAGTGATAGGTCTTGCCATAAGTGTTTATCAAGTGCTCCATTTCCTTGAGCTCTGTGTTATCTTGCACCGTTTTGGGGATCAATCCACTGAATGGCATAAACAGAGTTCCACTCTTGACTTCATACACATGCGAATGCCAATACTTTTTCTCGTCCACTGGGAGGGTGTCAAACTTCTTTTTGGTGATAATGTATTCGATGCCAATCAACTTTGCATTGGGAGAATCTGAATCGTAAATGACACATTGGTGCATGTCTTCACCGACATGAGTGCAATAATGGTGTGCTTCCACAGATCTCTTCTTGTCATTAGCATAAAAATGGAGTCCACAAACGTGTTGATGGATTTGCTTGATTGGTGTGAAGCTTTGAAGCATGCCGCCAGTGGCATCAAAGGCTTTAGTGAGGAGGCTCTTGTCGTTGCTATTATCGCACATATTGGAAAAAAAAAGTAAAAAGATATAGATTGGAAAAGCCTTCAATAGCAACTGTACATTGTTGGGTATTTATATACAAAAAATCTAATATGCGAGGGCCTAAATGATGAATTATTACGACATTATAGTGTTGAGGCAACTTTTACATCATTGAATGTCAATTAAAATTCATGCTTTATTCAAGGTCTATAGCCCTTTTGTTTCGCATCACCAAAACTACTCGCTCTCCTTCGTTCCAATTCGCTAAATGAAGAAGGACTTCCAATAGGAGGTTGTTGGTAATGAGATCCTCGAGGACTGGACGAAGCTGTCAATGGAGCACCTCCCGGTGTGGTAGCATAGGGTATAACGAGGGAGGAGGAAGACGTGGAGGCTCGAGGCACTGGACTCTCATGGCCGGCATAAGATTGTCCTCGAGAGATTGCCATGGATGTGAGTCCTAAATGTATACCGCTGGAATAAGATGAAGAATAAGGCGCATTGATTAAACTTTGTTGACGTTGTGATGATGATACGCTCAATGTTGAGTCATCGTTGAACGGTATCCGCGATATCTCCTTTAAATGTTCCTGCACTGCTGTACTGTAGGCGTAGTCATATGCTGTTGCATGTTCATCGTTTTCAAGGTCTACATTGCACCCTTCCGACTGTCAAGAGCATTCAAATGAGTTGTTTTTTTCACAAGAGCAAATGCGACGATACTTGAACTTACCACGAGTAAATCCATGACGGTAATATGACCCCAAGCCGAAGCATAATGAAGAGCAGAGTTGCCTACATTGTCGATATGATCGAAATCAGCAGAAATGGACAAAAGATACTATTGCTGCTTTAGTCTGTGCTGCTTTTTTGATGGGCGGGTATCTCACTTTCTTTTACTCACACTAACGAGGTTTGCATTGCCATTCTGTGCCGCATACAACAGCGCTGTCCATCCATTTCTACTGATAGCGTGGATGCATTCTGGATATTTACTGACGTACAAGAAAAAGATCTACACAATGGCGATGAGGAACTGTCATTTTGCATTACTGAATTAGAAAGCAATACTTCTTCATGATTAAACATGGCAGCAATCATAAGCACAGTGATTCCTTCATTGTCCTGATGGCATGTACCATTAGCCATCCAAACTAGTACTCGACTGCCAGCCTACTTACAACCGATATCACTTCCTCTTCATGACCCAACTCTAAAAGCAACTCAACAAGGTCAACGTGGCCAAACTGTGTTGCATACATGAGCGTTGTGCTGTAGATACCAACATGTTAGTCTTGATTCTGGACTATCCTGTATAATGTAATGGCTACCATCCTGTTTCTGGATCAGGGTTTTGTATGTTTGACACCTTTCGTAACAGACGCTTTACAGCAGCTATATTGCCCTCTGTATTCCAATAGAATCAATGGCTGAACAAGGTGAGATGCAATGCGTTTATATATACCTTTCGCCGCCTTTCTCAATCTCACAGACGGCGTGTCTCTGATGATGGCTGCTCTAGGCAAGTCGAAAAAGGAGCAAAATGGCACCGTCTTTTCGTGGTGAGTATTTAGTATCATGCTTGTACTGGTATAGTATCAGACAGAAAGAGGAAAGCATCCTCCTGCAAAACTCAAGTTCCTGTTTATCCTGCGGTTATTCAATTAAAGCGAGAGAGTTTCTTGACCCCTTTCAAACACGACACTTGCCGACAGAACCTTCTTTTTCTCATCAAATTTAGAATGGAAGAAAACGAGCAGCTTGACCAAGAGCATGTCTGCGCATCTCAACGATCTCACTTTGAGCACAAGGAGCAGTTCTTGGGCTTTGTGGATACCATCACTCGTGCTGAATCCAACGAAAAAGAAGCATCCGAAGCATTATCGCAGTTGAGCACAATTGTAATTGCCACTACAGAAAAAAAAAAATGCCAAAAAAAAACTGACATTTTTTACATTTGAACAAAAACTAGCTCGACTCGTATCAGGAGCAATCGCATTTGCTCGATCCCAGCCTCGAGGCCATGATCCAACCTGTCATGACAAGGCTAAGAAAGGACATTGACAGCAACAGCGAGGATTTGAATGAGAACACCATGCTATTGTTTCGATTTTTGTACCTGCTGACAAAGACCCGAGGATTCAAGACCATTGGTAAGGGGGAGGAGGAGAAGGAAACATGATGTTCTTTACCAACACACACTAGTCAAATTCATGTCGCATGAGGTTACTGATTTAGAGCCTGTGTATGAGTTTTTGAACAAGATTGACTCTGGAAACACAAAGCTCTGGGAGGCTCGCTACATTTGCTTCATCTGGCTGTCTCTGATCTGCATGATTCCGTTCGACCTCAAGAAGATCGACAGCGATCAATCACACCAGTCGTTGATTGTCAATATGCTGGATCTCTGCAAAAAGTACCTCTGCTCCACTGGCAAAGAAAGAGACGGCGCAAGTCTGTTGGTTGCCCGGTTGTTGTCTCGGCAGGATTTATGCGACGAACATTTGCTGCCTTTTATTGAATGGGCAAAGCAGAGGTTGAGCACGGATGCTGATGTCTTTGAGGTAATAATGCTTGGCAGGATAATGCTGATGAACAGTTCTCTAACAAGGTTTGATCTTCTTTTCCACCCAACAGACAACTGGCATCCTTCAAAGTCTGTGCATCACCTACCAACTCGCTCCTCGCAAAGTACTGCTGCCCACATTGGACGACAGCATCATCCCACTGCTGACCATGCCGTTCTTTGACCAATACGCCAACAATGCTCTTGTACGCAAACTAAAGACAAAACTGACACAGCGCGTGGGCCTCTGCTATCTGAAGCCCAAAGTAGCCGCCTGGAGATACCAACGAGGCAACAGATCACTGCGTCAAAATTTGGAGGGATCGCAGATAGATGGCGGTCTTGTGTCTGCAAAACCTGGGCTTTCCGCAAGAGAGGAAGATGCAGATGACGATGAGGATATATCTGACAATCTGGAAGTGGTGATTGAGATTTTGCTGAGTGGACTGGGCGACAAGGACACTATTGTGAGATGGTCTGCTGCCAAGGGCATTGGAAGAATCACACAGCGTCTGCCTCAAGAGCTGGCCCAAGACGTTGTAGGCTCCATCCTTGAGCTGTTCCAGGAAAACACCTTTTTCAACAAGGCCAACCAACTGGACCTGTCTGCGGTATCTGATCAGACATGGCACGGCGCTTCCTTGGCTGTAGCAGAACTAGCAAGACGAGGATTGCTGCTGCCCGACAGACTGAAAGAGACGATCCCCTGGATCTTGAGGGGCCTCAAGTTTGACTTGAAGCGTGGATCTCACTCGATTGGAGCCCATGTCAGAGATGCGTGCTGCTACGTGTGCTGGGCATTTGCAAGAGCTTACGCGCCCGAAATCATCCAACCCTTTGTCGCTGAAATTGCCCAAAACTTGGTCGTTGTCTCTGTGTTTGACAGAGAGATCAATGTTCGCAGGGCAAGCAGTGCGGCTTTCCAGGAAAACGTAGGCAGACAGGGCATTTTCCCTCATGGCATCGATATCATTCAAAAGGCAGACTACTTTTCTCTTGGAAACAGAAACAATGCGTTTCTGAGCATTTCGTATGACATTGCAAAGTAAGGGAACATTGGCAGAGGAGGGTATATATATACTCACATGGAAGCTGTTAGGTTTGAAGAGTACCGCTACCATTTAATCCAGCATCTTATATCTGTTACCGCCAAACACTGGGACAAATCAATGCGTGTATTGGCATCCAAGGCACTGTACACCTTGGTTCCTCTAGACCCTCACTACTTTATTGACAAGGCATTGAGCTATCTGGTAAGATCCTCATTGATCAGAGGGGGATGCCTTGATGTACTTAAGCACTGCTACAGATACCCAACGCGACAAGCACCGACATGCAAATCTCCCATGGCGCCCTGTTGGCCATTGCAGAAATATCCCTCGCCCTTGTGGAAACCAAAGATGCGGACATCATTGCGCTTTACCACAAACATATCACATCTGTATTATCACCCCTTGTGTCGAATTTACCGCCAAAATCACTCACCACGTTTGGATCTGAACATGTGCGAGAAGCTGCTTGTCATCTCATCACACACCTCTCCAAGACGCAGCTGGCAGTCGACCAAACGCATTTGCAGGATTGGAAGAAGCTGGTACACACGTCGTTGGAGCGCAAGGAGGAAAGCGTGCAGGGCTTTGCTGTGCTTGCGTTTGGAGCTCTTGCTCAGTCCTACGGCCTTGGTAATGAAGAGATTGAACAAGCGCTAAAGAACGTAGACACACAGCACGCCAATTACTATAGTCGACGTGGCTATGGCCTTGCTCTTGGCACGATTGACTACCGCCAACATGTGGATTGGGTGCACCGAGTTGTTACTCAACTATGCAAGTCTTGTCAAGTGCAGGTAAGCTCACGAAAGCAAGACCACAAAAAAAAAACCCATAACTGACTATAGCTTGCACCAGGAAAATCCAGTAGCAAATGACGCTGAATCCAAGCGCAATGCAGTGATTGGACTCGACGCCATTTTGAACAACCTAGGCGATGATATAAAATCAGGTAGGCGGTACACGATGAACAGCAATGGTTGAACTGACGAACTTGTAGCTGTCTCCTGCGATGATTTCCACTCCATTATGGCTTCCATCGAGGCTTGTTTGACTGACTACAGTACGGATCAGAGAGGTGATGTTGGGTCCTGGGTGCGCATACCTTCCATGGAGCTGTTGAACCATGTCCTTCCTCGCATGTCCAGGCTGGATGCTCAGTCTGATGGCCAGCGCTACCTCGAACTGGCCAGTACAACCAACTTGATAGCTGCTCTGCTAAAGCAAAGTGTTGAGCGTATCGATAAAGTGAGATCCATTGCTGGTAGTGTGCTGTGTGAACTGATGCTGAACACTGAGCACTTGCAGTATCCTGGGCAAGACTTTTTGAAATCGCATATCCATCAGTAAGTAGGCATCAAAAGGCCCAGCGACCTGCTTCTTATGCTTTTTACTTGTTAGGAATCTGCAATGGTCTTCGCCGTCTGACTTGTATCCTGTGATGGTGCATGTGCTCAAGATACCAGAGTACCGACTAGAGTTGCTGACTGGATTGATCTCGAGCGCAGGTGGATTGACAGAATCATTGGTATGTTCAAATCGCACATGTGTAAAGGCACATTGACCAACTCGCAGCAGGTGCGCCACTCAAGTTCATGCTTGATTGACTACATGGACAGCCTGCCAATCACAGAGCCTGCAGACCCGTCTCTGGAGGCCATCTTCACAACGCTCTTGGACATTGCTGTCAAGTATGAAAAGCAGGATCGTGTCACTCTGCCGCTGCTGGATGTAGTGGGTCTCTTGTACGAGTCTGGCACGCTGACCAAGATCAGCAACAACGCACTGTAAATGCCTACCAGGATATCACTGTCCCAACTGATGACTGACGCGTTGTGTTTATTAGGCATTTAAAGCTGTTTACAATTGTCAGAAAAGAGACATTCAAGTGTAGAAATGTGCGCAAACTGCTGTCCTCCATCAAGGTGTATATCGGCCTGATGTCTATAGACGATTCGCCCGTCAAAGTCAAGGCGACACAGCAAATGCTATCCTATCTTGTGCATGCCTTCCCTAGAGTAAGTCTTAGGTACTACGCCTCGCGCACATGCACTTGGACCAACATTGTGAATAGATCCGAATTGAAGCATCCGATCAGCTGTTTACTCAGTTTTCCATGTCGGAGGAGGCTGATCAAGACATGGACATGATGGAGGCTATTGAAATCATTACAGGCACTGACTGGTAAGTGTGTTGTCGTTGTTGCTGTGATGTATGTGTGTGTTCTAATGTATATCAGGACTGAGCCGCTGCCTCAAATCAAGCCCCAAAGAGACCAGCTGTATGCCCTTTTGAAGGTGCCCAAGCCTGTTCTTGTAAAGAAATAAACGTCTGCCCGTGGATCCCCCCCACACCTGTCAAACCTTAAATGGCAGAGGGAAGAGTGGCTTGTGCCAATGTCTGTTTTTTCCTTTTGCCCCTAATTTCATGCCAAATGGGTTTCCCAATTTAAATTTTCTTTCTTTTTCCCTTATTACTACTTACACAGCATCCAACATGGGTAAATTGAAGAGAAAAAAGTTGGCAAATGCGCTTGATCGCATGCTCAAAAAGAACGAAAAGAGAAGAGTGCAACAAGTCAAAGCAGATGCCTACAGCGACAATGTCGAAAAGGCCAAAAAGAACCAAGTCAAGCCCAAGAAATCCAACGCTGTAGAGCGGGTCCGCGTGCGTCCTCAGTACAACTCGCAAGACAAAATCCTGCTGGTGGGCGAGGGCAATTTCTCGTTTGCTCGTTCCCTGTGCGAAAACTACCTGGATGAAGGCGCAGAGAACCTCACAGCGACATGCTACGATTCCGAGACAGTGCTGTATGAAAAATACGGCGAGGAGGCCAAAGACAACATTGCATTGGTGCGTGAATTCGGCGGCACCGTGCTGTTTGAGGTGGATGGCACTGACCTGCCAAAGGACGTCAAGAAGAATCGCTATACAAAGATTGTGTTCAACTTTCCTCATGCCGGTAAGATCAGCGCTTGTGGCGTGTTGTTGAGAGCTTGCCCAACTGATGTCCCAAGTCATGTGTAGGTCTCGGTATCAAGGATCAAGATCGCAACATTGTTGCCAACCAAAAGCTGCTGAACGGCTTCTTTGACGCAGCAGAGCCACTTCTCACCATAGCAGCCAAAGACGAGATACCAGCCACCAAGACCGAAAGCAGACAAGTGGAGGAGAGTGTGGTGCCTGATGGCGAGATCCACGTTACCATGAAGACATGTACGCCCTACAACTTGTGGGGCATCAAGAGCCTGGTCAAGGCAAAAGGTGTGCTGGCAGTTCGCGGTACAGCACCTTTCTATACAGACGATTTCCCTGGCTACGAACATCGCCGTACACTGGGATTCAAGGAAGGGTTGAGCAAAGGCGCAAATGCAGAGATCATATCATCTGATCCCAAGCGATACATTTTTGTGAGAAAGGAGGTGATGGATGAAGAAAATGAAAAGGCCATCAAGGGTGCTGAAAAGAGAAAATTGGAGATTCTCAAGATTCAAATGGGCAAGAAAGTAAAGAGAAAGAAGGTGCAGCATTCCAATTCGGATGATGACGAGTAGTTGCTATCGTTGTATTATATAAGTAATAAAGATATGAAGTTTTATACTGCATTGATCTGTATGTAGTATATACGCCGCTGAGCTATTTTGGCTCCGGCTCTTGCACACACTTGTTGTGCTCGCTTTTTTCCTCCATACCACAAAAAAAAAACATGAAGACGTTGAAGGAATTCAAGACTTATGATCCAGTAATGAATATACACTATTTCTAGATGAAAAAAGCTGACACGCCTAACCTCATTTACCTCCCAAGCAAAGCCGCCATAAGCAACTCATGAAGGAGTACCTGCAGCGACAGATAAAGCCAACACGACATATTCCTGCCGTGTACAAAACAGAAAAAGACGTTATCCAAGAGAACTACAAGTGAGTAAGCCAGTACATTGATGGTGCATGGCCCCCATTGGGATGCTGATGAACAGCTGATAGATTTGTGCGCTCAGATGCAGATGATGAGGAGCTGACTTGGGGACAGCGAGTGGCAAAGAAATACTACGACAAACTGTTCAAGGAGTACGCCATTTGTGAATTAAAGTACTACAAAGAAGGCAAGATCGCCTTGAGATGGAGAACAGAGAAAGAGGTCATTGTAGGCAAGGGCCAATTCATTTGCGCATCGACTCGCTGTGATGAGACAAAGGCATTGCAGAGCTGGGAAGTGAATTTCGGATACATGGAGGATGGCGAAAAGAAGAATGAGCTGGTCAAGGTGAGACTATGTCCAGGGTGCTCTGACAAGCTGAATTACAAGACAAAGAAGAGACTGGCCAAGACGCTCAAACGGAAATCAAGAGAGGAGCACGTATCGAAAAGCAAGAGCAAAAGGCAAAGACGGAATTCCAGTGCATCTTCCTCAGCCTCTGATAATGATAGTGATGATGGTGGGCGTAGCGAGAGTGAGACGGATAAAGGTAAGGCTTTGTTTACAAAGAGATAAAAATATTTGCAAGCTAAGCAGTTTCCAGGTGAGCACAACAATGCATCTGCACAGGAATCATCGTCTATATGGAGCAAGCCTTTGGATGCCAAGGAAGAGAAATCAAAGGAAGAAGAGTACGAGGACTATTTCGCTGATCTACTGCAATAATCCAACCAACTCTTCAACGATTCAAACGTTTATCAATAAAGCTTATTATTCTGAAGCTGCTTCAGGTTCATTTGCAGACGAGGAAAGAAGGTTGCACCACATTTGAATGACCATGATGCCAAATATGCCAAGCCATTTGTTACGAGAACATTCTGCTACACTGCTGATCCAATTCGATTTACTCGGTTTCCAGTTACACATCCGTAGTAGTAGTAGCAAGAAAAGCTTCTTGGATACTTACAATGCTCGATTTAATGATGTTGCAATCTGGAAAAAAAGCACACATCAATAATAGCGGCTGTCACTAACGAAAATTCATGCAATTAGATGGATCCAAAATCAATCGAATCATGACAACAACCTTGGCAAAATAAGAATAATGCCTCTCACCCGGCTGCTGCTGCTTAGCATATTTCCTGGTACAGTTTAGTCTACAAATGAACCAGAGACACACACCCCACCCCTTTCCCAGCTTAGCATCTGAAGACTATATAAATCAAGCAAGGTTGTTTGTTTTGCTTTTGATTCAGTTCTTTATCAGAAATGAAATTAAGTCATTCAGGTAACTTTCTTTGCTTGTGTTGGCCTTCTTGTTGCTGCTACTAACCCTGTTAAAATACCAGCAGTTCCTTTACAACTGTCATTGATAGCGTCGCTTGTGTCAGCACAGAGCAGCAATATCACGTACAATGTCATTGCTTCGCCACCTACTGCAGACATGTCTGTTGCTGTAATCGTGGATGGCAATCCTTACCCTTTAACTGCTCCAGCTACTACTGGCGACCTCTTGTATTCTGGGAGTGCTCCAGCAGCCAAGAACGAATACCATTATGCTATTCTCAACAGTGCCAACCAAGTGAATGCGTCTGAGGCTTTTACTCGAGCGCCTGTCTTGAACGAAAGCACGACCACAAACGAGTTTTTCAATCGCTCCATGAGCATCCATCAGCTCACCTATTTGCCGCAAGTCTATGAGCCTGCCTCTGTCATTGATCGCATTGATTCCAACCTTCACCAGCTCGACCAGATTCCAACCATCCACATATGGGGAAATCAGACTGCAGTTGATCTTTTGCACAAAAATCAATTGGAAGATCTTGAGTTTGAGCTCAATCTCACTTATTACGGGTAAATATACATAGATAATATCATAGCAGTACAAGCGAAAACTGACCACATGTATGTCATTAGCTTAAAGGACGTTCAGCACTTTGAAAATGTAAAGGTCGCCCTGTCTGGACGCTCATCAAGAGTAATTCCCAAACTGTCCTACACTTTGAAAATGAAGACAAAAGGCGACGATAGCTTGTATGGCTACAAGAAGCTCAAGCTACGAGCATTCGGTATGGATCCTTCCTATGTCAGAGAATGCGTCTCTTACTCTACACTGAAGGCAGTGGGGATCCCTGCGAGCGGGTTCTCTTATATACGGTAAGTTGAATCGAGATGCCATGTTGTACGTAGTAAGCGCCTGTATTCACTCGTCGTGTTTATATACTAGTGTCTTTGTCAATCAAAGGCCTGTTGGACTTTACGGTTTGATAGAAACATTCCAAGATCCATGGGCTGCAAATGTGTTTGGTGGAGGTGATGCCAACTATAAATCAGGTTACTTGTATCAAGGCCAGGTAGCAGCGCCAAATCAAACCGTCCCTGTGTTCTCTGATCTGTCCTACTATGGCGAGAATACCACTCTTTACAGTGTCGGTCAATACAAGATCAAAGCAGGCACTGACAAGGACGAAACAGCAGACGATTTCAAAGACCTTCAAGAGTTTACAAAGTACATCAATAGTACCACCAGCAATACAACGGTAGACGAGTGGGAGAAGCACTTGGACACGGAGATTTTTACTCGAGCCATGGCGGTTGAGAACCTTTTGGGCTTTTCAGACGCTTACATGACTCTATTCAACAACTTTTACGTGTACAATGACCCCAAGAACCCAGGACGGTACATTTACATTCCTGCAGATCTTGACACTACCATTGGCACTGCTTTATTTGAATTGGACTATCTGCTGAGTGGCGACTATAGCAAACATCCAGGATTTAACTCGCGGCCACTGACCAGCAAGCTCTTTTCCAACCAAATTATGCTGGATCACTATCAACATGTTCTACTCAACTTGACACAACAGCTGATTAATCCTACCGTAATGTATCCATTTATTGACAGTGTCGTAGAGATGATTTACCCTGATATTGAGTGGGATCAAACACTTCCTGGTATGGGTATATTACATCTGCCCGATTTGGATAATATGGATCCAGGTGCTGTTGGTGGTGATGGTGGTGGAAACGATACGACATACTCTTTTCCAGTGATTGGCCCTGGATTCAGAACCAATTGGACAGATGTTCCTCAAACATTCAACTCTTCCTTGAATGGACCCACTAATTCTACTACAACGGAAAGTGTCAAGGGCTTTATAGCTAGAAAGAGTGCTAACATATTGGCTTTTTATAATAACTAAATAAAATCAAACTACATTTAATGATTTTTTCTTGGTTCTCAAAGCGAAATGGGCATCTCGCATTTGATTAACAGAATCAACCACGAGAAGGTAAAAGTCTTTTGATTCCAAAAAATGTGATATTGCATCCGGTTCTCCCAATGGACTCCAGGGCAGTTGCCCATTGGCGGTAGTTGGCAAAATTACTTTGAGCATCTTCATGGTATGAATTGGCCCAAGTAGCATTGAACGTTAGAGTAAATTGATTTGGCACCAAGTGCCCCAGCAAATTGGCGAGCGTTGCTATCGCAATTGCGACGATTTCATGCCTTGTCATTTATTTCAATAAGAGCATAAAGAGAGTTGTTGTGTTCACCTCCAGCTAGCAGTGCGCTGTAGCTCTACAGTATAGCTTGAAAAAAAACTTGGGCGTAAATCAATTCAATTAGCATTATTTTATATACTCACAACAGATCCTCTCTCTGTAAAATAGTGAGCGAACACTATAGAAAACGCGTAAATAACGTTTTGTGTGTTTATCCATGTCTCAGAATTTTTACTTTCTGTGCAACCAACCCCTTATTTCTCAGTGATAACATAGTCAAATGCGACAGATA